>KN473941.1:3415-52528 GCA_000787095.1 Periophthalmodon schlosseri
CCTCCCTCCCTTCTCCTCTCTCTTTACCCCATCTCCTCTCCTATCTTCCCCTCCTCTTCTTCCTCTCACTCCCCCTCTTCTCTCTCTCCTCTGTCTCCCCCTCTCTCTTCTCCTCCTGCTCCTCTGCCCCTGTTTCCTCCCATTCTCCTCATCTCTTTCTCTCTCTCCTTCCTTTTTCTCTCTCTTCTCCCTTCTCTCTCTCTCTCCCTCCTCTCCCCCCTCCTCTGTCTCCCCTCTCTCTTCTCCTCCCACTCCTCTGCCTCTTCTCTTTTCTCCCCCCCTTTCCTTCCCTCTCCATCTCCCTCCCCTTCTCCTCTCATTCTCCCCCCCCTCCTCCTCTCCTGTCTCCCCCTCTCTCTCCTCCTCCCACTCAACTGCTACCCCCTCTTCTCTCTCTCCCTCTCCTCTTTCTCTCTCTCCCTCCCTTCACCTCTCTCCTCTCTCTCTCTTCCTCATCTCTCTTTTTCTCTTTCTCTCTCGCTCCATCTCTCTCTCCCTCCTCTTGCTCTTCATCTCTCTTCCTCTCTCTCTCTCCCTCTTCTCGCGCTCTCCCTCTCCCCTCCCTCTTTCTCCACTCTCTATCTCTGTCCTCCCAGTCTCTGTCTCCCTCTTTTTGTTTTCCTCCCACTCCTCTGCCCCCTCTCTTCTCTTCTGTCTGTCTGTTTCTCTCTCACCCCTCCCCCTCTCTCTCTCTCTGTCACTTTTTTCTCCTCCCCCCTTCATCTTCGTCACAAATGCCCGGCTCGTCACGTCTCTTTCTGCAGACTTTCACAGGAGGACGAGGGAAAAATAGCCCCGGCGCAGTGCAGAGTGGAGCATGTAGGTGGTACTGTGTTTTTTTATTTATTTATTTTTGTTCAGGCCTGGAGATGTGAAGTGGTGGAATTGTTTTGTTCCCCTCTTCCTCTCATGCCACCTGCGGTTCCTCTGAGCTTTTTAAAGAACCGGAAAACACGCATGGAGCTTGTACGAAAATCAAAAGTTTTAGCAACGGGCTGTCTGTTCCACCTTGTGATGTCATGTGGTGATACAGGAAGTGCTCCACGGTGTTTTTAAACTCCATACACCTTCACTAGAATCATTTGGATTATTTTAGCCCTGAAATTGCCAATCTCTACTGAACTTTAGGTAAAAGACAGCTGTTAACTTGAAAACTACCGCTTCATGACATCACAAGATTATTATTATTATTGAGATTATTCAAACATGTGTGAATGAAACAAAACACAACCCCAGGTATGTTTTTGAGGAGGTAACAATGCTCTAACATGGCTTAAAGCTCAACATGAGTCATGTGTAATATAGGACCTTTAAAGGAGCTGTATGTAGCCTGATCCTCTTACTGATTAAAGTGGAACTAAACACTAAATCAAACTCTCTTTCGCTGCTAAACTGTACATGGTGTCTTAATAGCATTATCTACTGTTCCTAGTCATTTTTGGCAACTTTAGTGCAAACTAGGTAAATTTGCAGCTTTCTGGTCAAAAACACCTAAATCTAAGTATGTGCTGGCTGCAGTGGCCATTGCAATTTCAAGTAGTTGATGACATCACAAAAGACTGTCCCCCAGTTTTGCTCAGTTGCTTTTAGTACAATCACAACTGAACATGGGTTCCACTGCCAATTTAGATGACACATACTGTTTTTTCTCAGTATGTGGACAGGCCAGGCCTCATGTGAAAGCTCAGAACCTCCAGATTCACTCACTAAGTTGCAGAGGCTGCACTAGCACTGAGTCATGATTGGCTGCAGGTGCTGCCAAGTTTACGTAGTGACCAATCAAATCAGAGAGAGTCCTTTTAAGTTTAGACCAACTGGATTTCCACATTGAAACAACCCAAATGAGATACAAGGCTCATTGTGCTTTCTGATTGGATAATCATCATGCCATAATGTCTAATGATTTTGCAATAAAGAATAAATCAGCTGCATTTGATTTGAACATGTTTATCTCATATCTGGGGACACAGATCATCACACATCAAAATCTTACATACAGTTCCTTAAATGTCAAATGGCAACTGCACAGTACTTGGACTCATAATAATAATGAACCCACAGTAACATGCAGACTTCATCCAGGAAGCAGCAGCCCTCCACCACAAGACTGACTGTTAGGTGAGCTAACACTGCACCATGAATATGACCATAACAATACTTACTGAGTGGACTTGTCTGTCTAATAATACTGCATTACTCAGGACGTTTTTAGTCATTCACGCAGGCGTTGCACTATACTTTTGTTGTCACAGCTGCCCTGGAGCTGACAGTATGCTGTCAATATGTGTCATACTCAGGACAGGTGGGTGAAGTGCCTTGCTAAGGACACGACAACAATGTAGGTTGGATTGCATTTTCAAGCTTCTGGTAACGTGAATCACAGTCGCCCCAATGCCGTCTACCTCCCAGGATCTCGCAAAATGTGTTTTGCCTCAGTGCAAATTAATTGTAAAAGCAGGTCAACATAAGTCAGCTGTGTACTGTCTGCATCTAATGTTCTAGTATTTTTATAGTCCATGAATCAGGAAGTAAGGCTGGTGCGTTGTTTGCATGCTAGTTATTGTTAGCATGATGGTAACGTCAAATCTCTGCACACTTCAAACTCTGCCCCTGAAGCCAGGTGTTTCTAATCAGGAACACCTTTAATCAGAGCAGTCCTGTGTGATGTCATGTAGTACTTGAAATTGCAGTGGCCAATAGAGGCAGCACACACACTCATTTTTTAATTTATTTTATTTTTATTTATTTATTTATTTTTTACAGTTTTTTGCACTAAAATTGCCCAACATGCTTGAGACAGTAGACAGTACTCTTGAAACACCATATACACAGTTTAGTAGCACAAAAGGTTGATTGAGTGTTTAGGTCCACAAAGCCCATCGTTGCAACCTCAAGCTGAAAATTAAAAAAGAATGCTGTCTAATGGTTGGTACACAATCTTTGGATTATTTTGACACATTTTCACACATGACAGGGGGCTTTTCAAATGGCTTACACATATTTTTCCTTCATACCACATAATCAGCAAGTGATCCCAGAGATGACAGTAATCCTACCTCCTTAAGTAGAGGCGTGCTTCGGCATCTAAAATTAAACTCCAAAGAGGGGGATTTCTTGTTTGCTAATTAGTCACACTTACTTTGTGGCTCTATTTTAACCGGCCCTAAATAAGAGATGTCAAACACAGACTTTCATAAACCATCTTGTGTGTTTTTTATTTATTTCATTATGATAACTTCAAATCTCGTCAAAGCGTGTCCCTGCTCTTGCCTGTGATTGGCTGCCCCCCACTATGAGGCCGGCATTGCAAAACAAAAATGACTTCAGAGGACAGTGCATTCAAATCTAAGGCCGGCAATCTGTCTGAAAAAGATGAAAATATGTTCAAGTAATTCAGTAAGGATTTCGGGGGAGTAGCAGTTCAAATGAGGTGAAAAACAATAGCTGCTTTAGCATCAGAGTTGAGATCCATCCTAGTGGAGGATATTAGAGTAGAGATGTGAAGGTGTGTGAACTAAATATTCACTATGTGACCTTTCTGATGGAGGGTCTGCTACCTGCTCATTTTCCTAGAATGTTCCACAGCATGGCCATTACAGGTGCTTTTGATTTCCAGAAAATACAGTGAAAAACATAAATTTTAAAGCCCAGAGCCCAGTGCTAATCCGCCTGTTGCACATAGGTAGCTGGTGGAAAATATGGTGCTATGGGCAGAGTGAGTCTGTTTGATCTGGAGAGCGTCATCAGTCCTTGAAGGACCCACTTTTGTCTAACAGGAGAAGTTACAGAGTGTGTAATCAGCCATGGATGTGCTCTGAATGGTCAGGAGTTTACAGAACACATCATAACACTGTCTCTTCATAGACTTTATAGATGGCACATAATACTGGCATTGTATTATGTGTATTTTTATTCACAATCAATTCAAGTTGAGAAACTGCTCCTTAAAACTATGTTGTTGACATTACACCAGAAAAGTAAACAGATTGTTTGATTTTAAAATAAAGCAAGCGGTGCTAGCATCAAGACAGCATGTAGCTGCAGCTGGGGTCAGCTCTACGTTCCCACATTTGTTGGGTTGTAGGATTATGGTTCAGGTTAGGGCCTGGTTTTGAGATTCTGGTTAAAGGTAGCGCCAGGGTGAGGGTTATGGATTTACTTTCAAAAATATCTTTTAAATGTGAGAGCTGTGTGAACATAGAGCTGTGTGAACATAGAGCTGTGAGAACATAAAGCAGCTACTGTTTGCATTCTTGGATGTTTATAAAAAAATGTGACTTCATATTTGGTACAATTCCCTAAAGTTCACAAGTTCTCATGTAGTGAGTAGCAGCTGTTCTCCTTTCAAATGAAATAAGAGTATGTGTCACGAGCAGAACTTGGTCTTGGCCACATCAGCTCAGGCTTGTTTGGATTTTAGTTCCAGCGGGACCAGACTCAGGGCAACAGTGTGTCCTTATAGATGGTGGACTGGTTTATACTGGGCTTTACTGTGAGCAGGGTCACCTCTCCACAGATCTGACCTGTAACTTGGCCTGGTGGCATCACCTGCTTTTCTCCGTGGAAAGATATGTTTAATCCCACACTGTGCAACATTCCAGGAAAAGCAATAACATCTTGGAGACAAGCAGGTAGCAGTTTGATAAGAGCCCATGGTAAACAGCTCAAAAGAACTGAGAATATTCAAAGACCTTTAAATATCCTCACCATATAAAGCGTCCAATGGCAGGTTACTTGTTGCTGTGTGATGTCACCCTCCCACCTCTGCATGTTATGAGTCACTGCACTTATAGGAGCTGGAGGATCTTTATTCTTCACTTCCTGTACTTTTCATGTGAGAATGGAATGCTGCAAATGCATAAGAACAACAAAAACCCCAAGTGGCAGGACATAAAAACCATGTAGGCTTAAAATCGTAAAAGTACATGTTAAACTATAAGATGCCATACTAATCCAAATATGGAGATTAAACACTTTCATGCAGTATTCCATGTATTCTCTGGCACTGACTTAAATCACCCGCCCACTCCAGGAAGCTCCAACCAATCAACAAGCTCGTATTGTTCCCTACTGTGGGGTGCAAAACATCATTTTTTCCTCTTTCTCTCTGCTGCCCTAAGCTTTGATGCTCAAGGAAGGTTTGAACTACTCACTCTTTGGTTAGTGGGTGAACTCATCCTATTTAGCCCACAATTCTTCAACATTCTGTCTAGTCTAAATACATATCCAGCGCAGTATTTTGGAGAGCAAGTGCCTTAAACACTCTTTTCTTGTGTTTCCCAAGTCTAGAGTATAGCTTAGTGAATTATGTTGAATTTGAGTCTTAACTTTAGTCCTGTGTTAATGTTAGAAGAATAATGAGAGTGGACTGTTGCGATAGTTCAAATTAAACCCATTATGAAGGATTTCTACTGGTTATTTGACAGAATTCCTCTCAGCTGTCTGCAGTACAGATTCCATTCTCATATATCATTGTATAGCTACATCACAGAACTTTTTTGTAATGTAAAGCCCCTGTACCTGTCTTTCAAAGTATGTCCTCTGCACGCTGTTTGCGTCTAATTATCAAGTGTTTTATTGCTTGATAATTAGGAAGTGCACGTTAACATGCTGATTGGCCTTTGAAAGTTGTGAAAAGCGCTTATAAACTCATCACGGTGAATAATTAGGATGCTAGGAATATGTTAGGACAGTGTGGAATAAGTTTGCCCTAACCCCTAACCATAACTAGTTCTGTTTTTCACATTTGTAACACAGTAAGAATTTGGTAGCCTACAGTGCCTTTAACACTATATCAGCTGATTACTATACTCAAAATCTATAAAAAACACAACACAATTCATACTACTCTTTGCTTATTCTATCCAAAATGGCGTGCCCTCCTCTCCCTGAATAGCTGCTAATCACTTGGACATTGTGCTGCTACAAAGCCTTAATTGCTCAGGCACTCCAATCAAAACGCATGCTCTCCTCTTCTGAACAACACGGAGTAGTGCCTTCAGTTAGGTCTATTCCCAAATCTAACTGTCTAACATGAACAGGGTCGTGATCTTGTGCACTGCAAAAAAAATAGTAAAAGCAATGGGTACAAGGAAAAAAGACAGGGTCTGAGATAAAGATGCAAAAGATAGTGCTGAGGGCAGATGATTCACTCTAGCAAACCATCCAAAATGAACTGTATTTATTTCAAATGGCACCATCAGGCTGGCTCTGCTGGCTGAGTAGCTGCCTGATGCAGGTAGATGCCCCTCTGGTGTCATGGATTGTGGATTATCTCACTGGCAAAGCAAGGCAAGTTTATTTGTATAGCGCAGTTGGTACACAAAGTAATTCAAAATGCTTTACAGAAGAACAAAGACATTAAAATCACAATACAACAAATCAAAACATAAATAATCATCATAAAATGAACATTAATAGAGAAGAGTGAAGAATAAAAACCTTTCAGTCATATGCACAGCTAAACAGAACTATTTTGAGCCTGGATCTGAGTCCATTATTACCTCTAGATTTCTAGCCTGATTTGAAGGATTTAGAGCAAGAGACTGACTGCTGACACTTTCTCTCTAAGCCTGATTGAAGGATTTAGAGCAAGAGACTGACTGCTGACACTTTCTCTATGTTTCTGTGGGCCAAAGACTATGACTTCAGTCTTGTCTGAGTTTAGCTGGAGAAAGTTGTTTTGCATCCACACACTGATCTGTTGGTGCAGTGGCAGAGTGAATCCACTGGTCCATATTCACCTGCTGCCAGTGAGACATAGATCTGAGTGTCATCTGTATAGTTGTGGTAGGACACATTATTGCTGTGTATTAACTGGCCTAACGGCAGCATGTACAGATTGAACCACAGGGGTCCCAGGATTGACCCCTGGGGCACCCCACAGGTCAGGGACATTTTATCTGAGACACATTTTCCAATTTCAACAAAGACCACAGTATGTACAGTTACAGAGCTGTGTGTCTGACTGTGTCACCAGCAACACCGGGGCTCTGCAGGGGTCCGTCCTCTCCCCTTTTCTCTTCACCCTCTACACCAGTGGAAAATCCAGTGTCTTACTAGAAGTACAATTTTCAATAAATGTATTCTGTCACCTCTTTCTATTTATTATTAATGTATTATTATTTTAAATTAATCGAAACAAGTGTATTTTAAAGGTGCACTATAGAACTTTTCCATTGGAGGGTTCTTTACCTACTTGTGTCCGTGATGGTATTGCTTTGCCTGAAATGTACCGTATAGCATTAAAGATATATATTTTTTACTTTATTCCATTCAAAAGTACATTGAAAACACTGTGACTTTAATGGCCTCTCCACAGATTTGACCTGATGGCGTCACGTACTGTGGAACATTCTAGGCAAAACAACAACAGCTCCATGGAGACGTAGGTGAAGTAGGTGGTGGACCTTACACTAGAAAAGTTACATAATGCACCTTTAAGTAGATTTACAGAAAAAAATGTCTTTGGCTCAACCATAGACTGTATGTATAAAGGAACATAGCTAACCTGCTAGCCTCTGCATTCCAAATCGGAAGTGATCATGAGCGCGCTTCCGTTCTTTTACTTTGAAAAACTGTTGCCCCTCTCCCCATAACTGCTGCTGTCAGGCTCGTCATTTTGGTCTTAATAGGAATTAACCCGCTCTTCAAGATATGAACATTAATATCATACAAATCAGGCACCTTCTTTCCCCAGGGTCGCTCCCGCTAGCGTTGATTGACAGGATTGCCAAGCGCCCGCTCCCTGCTAAACCAGCGGTGCGGACGGGAAAGGCTGTTACCTTCAACAGCCTCACTCCGGATTAGCTCTTTGGTTGCTATGATACTCACGGTCAGAATTCCAAATATGGAACTCGGCTCCAAATTCACGCCTATAACTGCCAGCCTCATTCATTTGTCTGGAGCCAAATGCTGTGGGTGACGTCACACTCAAAAGTTCACTTCTTTAAACAGTCTATGGGCTCAACATATAAACATCTTTTTGTGTAAATTATTGTGTTACAAATAAGTACATTTTTTAGATGGTATTTATTAGTAAATACATATACAACTAGAAACAAGTTTTTTTTTGCAGTACACATAACCCCCATTCTTTACAATGCATTGCTTCTAAGGACAACAGCTAGGAATTTCACTACCATGGTAACTCAGAAGTACTCCCTCGCACCTCCCCAATGTCTGACTTGTTCACTTGACATCTTAATATACCTCAAGAAAAATGGCTACCCTGCCGCCTTCTCTTATCCAAGCCTTTGTTGTTTGCAGTCTGTATCAGATATAATAACACTGAGGCTGGTGATGTGAGGTTGAAAATACGCTGCGGTAATAGAGTTAAGGTCAGAGGTGGAATTTGAAATCAAATCATGGACTACATGGGACAGAGTATGACCAAATGTGAGCATCAAAGCACAGCAGGATGAACAGGAATATTAAAAACGAAAAACAGAGCTAAAAAGCAATGATTTTAAAGCTGCCCTTGAGCTCAAAATGAGATCTCCATCTAATTATAAAGCGTACTGTTGTCAGGAATCCGGAAGTGCGCTGTTAGCATGCTAGTTGCTGTTAGCATAGCTGTGATGCCGAAATCCGCTCTGGTCTCTGAAAGTTGTGAAAAGCTCTCATAAACTCATCCCTGGGAATAATTAGGATGCTCAGAAAACTCTGGACTTCTGAAAATGGTATGAACTAGCTCTGTTTTTCATGTTTTTTAAATTTTAGACAGAAAAAAGCAGCGCCATTAAGTAACATTCCAGTGATTTTACAGGATCAGGAAAAAAACAATCAGGGGAAAAAAAACTTTGAGAAATTGTGTCTAAAAAGAGGGGAAAACACTTTAAAACAGCATATTTCCACAAAAATAAAAAAGTAGTTTTGAATATATTTTTTTTAATTCTGCAATAACTGTGGGACTGCACCACACATAGACCTGTCACGATTACACATTTTGGAGCCTGATATATCGCTACAGAGAAATATTGCGATAAATGATAATATTGAAACTACTTTATGCCACTAATTAAGATTTAAATAATGCAAGATAATCCCAGTAAAACGTTTTAAATAGACTCTTTATTTAAAGACAAACAACAAGCAACAAATAAACAGCAGAATGTAACAATAATTACCCATAAAAGAGACTTATTCACCCCTCCACAGCTCAAATCTTATCGTATTACAACAAAAAATACCCCACTTTTAAAAAGAAAAAGTACTCACTATGAATATTGAGCTCAACACAGATTGTTCCAGCTTTCATATACTGAACGATAAGTCGATATAGTTATTATCATGACAGGCCTCACCACATATACTTGGACTTTACTTTTCTATTTATGGTTTAAAGCTGTCTCTAATTATAGATAGTCTAGCCCTCTTGACTTTTGACTAATTAAACACCCACTTTAATGAACGAGAAAACCATTTTACATAAGAGCTCACAATGGCTCGATTATGATGATATGATGAGTTGTGTTTATTAAAAAGTGAAGAATTTCTATTTCACATAGTTGGATTCAAAACTTAAAGGTCCTGTAACCAATTTTTCCCATGTATTTGAGAAAAATCTGTCTTACCCAGTACAGATATATTGCATACGCAGCTCTTGAGGTCAAAATAAGTCCGCCGCATGCTGTCTGCATCTAATTAGAAATCGTTTTATTCTCAGATAATCAAGCAGTGCTCAGTAGCATGCTAATTGTTGTTAGCTTTACCAACAAGGCCAAAAATAAGTCTGCTGTGTGGCATCTGCATCTAATTAGAAAGCGTTTTATTCTCAGATAGTCAGGAAGTGTATGTTAGCATGCTAGTTATTGTTAGTATTACCGTCACTTCGCGCTGGTCTCTGAGAGTTGTGAAAAGCGCTTAGAAACTCATCGCCGTGAATAATTAGGATGCTCAGAATGTAAAGGTATTTTTTTGCAGTACTAATTTCATCAAGTACACAAAACCCATGTACTATACACAAAATAAGACCACAACCAAATCAACCGAAAACATGGCCGCCACAACCAGGACCAAACTCTATTGAAAAAGTAAACGTGAGGCTGTAGTTTTGCACAGTGAGTCTCAGAGGGTATGTAAAGTGACAGCTCGACGTGTCAGCACATCCAAAGACTGTTACGTCACTGCACAAACTCAGGCACTTTGGCATATTCTGAGCCTCTCTGGGAAATGCTCACACTTTACACTACTTTCAAAACTGCATAAATGTAGCTATAGGAGAGAAAGACAAATGACACCAACTTGGCTCATAAAATAAACATCAGTGCAGTACTTTGGCACTTGGAGAGCTTGGGCTACCAGCCAAGAGTTCTGGGTTTTTAAAGTTAATGTAGACTCTGTTGTCGTTTGGGGACACTGAGTGTTCTGCATTTGACCCATCCTTCAATCATAATACCCCATCCATTTTCAGACATTGAATAGGCTCTTTGTACAGCAGCATGCCAGCTAGCTCACCGTGTCTCAAAGCTAACAGTCACTTTTATTAAAATCAGAAAACATAAAATAAACAATCTATTAAAATTAAAATGAATAAAAATAAAGAATACCCAATTATTTATATAGAATACTTCAGTTTGTGATGTTCTTTTAATAGGCTATTTATTATACCGCAAAAATGGCATTAGCGTTAGCACTGAGACACATGTGTCTCTCTTTCTAAACACAGTTTTCATTTTTTTGTGTAGTGTTTAACATGTTGTCGGTGACATCCTCCTGCAGCTCCTTGTCTACTGTCTGATCTTTAAACATTTATTCATTTTAGTGTGACTCTGCAAAAACTTCATAGGGATAAAATTGGACAGAAAGTAGTGACACAGTAGTGACAGTGAGGTTGCCGTGCGCTGTTGTGCACAGAGCCTATTAGGTCCTATTTCGTCCATACTGACTGAGGGTGGTGCTGCAAGGATTAAATCATTCCTGGTCATTCTATGCACAAAGGTTGTGTAGGTGCACTCAAAACACTCACCTATTCACACACACTCATACACCCGTGTACACAGACACTGGCGTATGAGGGGAGGGTCAAGGGTCTTACCCAAGGCCACAATCACCTGTTCACCTGATGGAACTGGAATCAAACTGCCAACCTGTAGGTCTGTCGATCTCACTGCTGTACATGATGGTTATGCTGGGGGTGTGTTTTGAACTGCCAACCTTCAGAGCATAGGACAAGCGCTCTAACTGAGGTACCATCGCCCATATTGCAATATATACCTTGAAAAACATGCATTCTTATTGTCAGAATGGGTTGCCTTTCCACAGATCTGACATGTAACTTGGCCCCATAAAGATGTCTGTCTATGGAGCGTTCTTTCTTGATGTCCAAAGCACCTGTGATATTACACACGGTGTTACACTGTACAACTCCATATCGTTTTTCTTTGGCTCATTATGGATCTCCATGTAAAAATCTCATTTAAAGTCGGTTAAATGTTTATACCATACTTAACACGTCACAACCCTCGCCTTCTTGCACTGATCCAAAGTCACTCCAATCTTCACGATCAACTCCCCCACACACTTCAGACGACACGCTGCATCCCTGTGGAGAAAAAGATGAAAGCTATCCTGTAATATGCTAAGCTGTGTGTTTTATTATCATATCAAATCAGACATTATTAATATATATCGTCATCTTTTCAAAGGCTTTACCGCATCCAGTGTCTCACCCAATTACAGCACTTGAGCTAATCCCAGAGGAGTCAACACCAGCGAACAATGGAACCACCTACGCAAATGAGTGGAGTGGTTGGCCTGACAGCGCTGGTTCTGTCCTTATCTCTATTGGAATGTTATGTAATGTAACTGACATTTAAGATAATACAAGTCAAATGTATGTGAAGTCAATGGGGGCAGAAAATGAAAGCAAATGGTGGGATCACAGACTGTATAAAGAAGTGGACTAAGTGAGCGTGACGTCACCCACAGCATTCGGCTCCAGTCAAATGAAGCTCATCGAGGCCAGAGCAGTTATAGGGGGGCATTTGCAGCAGAGTTCCATATTTGGAATTCCGACCACGAGTATCACAGCAACCAAAGAGCCAATCTGAAGCAAGGCTGTTGAAGGTAACGCCCCTTCCCGCCTGCACCGCTGGTTTAGCAGGGAGCGGGCCCTTAGCTAAAGAAGGCCCCTGATTTGTCTGTTATTAATGTTAATATCTTGATTTAAGAAGGACACAATAGCGAACTAAAAATACCAGAATCATGTAGAGCGGGTTAATACGAACATTTTAAGACCAAAATTATGAGGCTGACAGCAGCACTTGCAGAGAGAGGGGCCACAGATTTTCAATAGAAAGTGAGTTGGAGCCAGAGTCGATGAAGCCAGAAGTGCGGCCCTGCTCACTTCCTACTTCGAACGCGGCAGATTAGCTATGCCCATTTATATATACAGTCTATGGGTGGGATTCTAGATGGTTGGGCAAGAGGAGGCAAGTTTTCCCCATTGAATACATTGTACTTTGCCATGAAATATCCAAAAAATAAATTTACAAATGTTGAACCTGATTATTTTTTTTATTAATGACAAGACCCAAGAACTCATCTCAATCTACATTTTAATTTTAGATTCCCCCATCTGTATTAAATACTATTGGCCTTTACAATGTTGCCATCTGAAACACAGTAATTTAATTTAAAGTGCATATGACTGATTAACATAATTATATTTAAGATTTTTCTAAAAATATTGTATAGTTTTTTGTTTGTTTTTTTTGGTGAAGTTAATAATAGAACTTCCTGGTTGGACATGGGCAACAAACAACATTCATGCAGGTAATTCTATAGCAACCATAATGTAAAAAAGGGCCAAAAGGTGTCCAAACTTCACAATAGTTATGATTAGACTAATACAAATAAATGACAGCACCTTTGTTTTGTTAAATGCACATTTAAAGGGCCCATATTACACTATTTTCTGATCTATGTTATAATGTTGTTTCCTCATCACAAACAGACCTGGAGTTGTTTTTGTTTCATTCACACATGTTTAACACACAAACCCTGCATATTTAGGCTCTCAAACAAAAAACACTCCACCTTCCACCTTGTGATGTCATGCTCCACTGTGTTTTTAAACTCCATGCACCTTCACTAGAATCATTTGGTTGATTACAGCCCAGGAATTGCCAATCTCCACTGAACTAAAGGCAGGGGTTGAGCACAAAATTTTGGGCCATGGGAACAAATCATCTTGGTGGGCCCTCATTACATGTTGTCTAATGAAGAATGCACATTACAGACTGGGTAAACAGTACCCTTTTCCCCCAGTCCGATGCCCTGACTAAAGGTAAAAGGCAGCTGTTAACTTGAAAACTACCACTACATGACATCACAAGGTGGAACAGAGCAATTTGAGCTCTGGAGATGTAGACAGACTAATAATAAAGGATTATCCAAACATGTATGAATATAATGTGGCTTAAAGCTCACAAGAATTCATTTTGTGTAATATAGGACCTTTACACTGTCAGAAAAATGCCTGCCTTGAATGTAAATTGTTGCCGGATTTTGGACATAGTTTTTCATAGATACTGTATCTATGAAAAATTCCGTCCAAAATCCTCCGTTTTAGAACTCAGCAGTACTTCCTGTGTTTTTGCACTTTTCTTCTAGACTTTTTTCCCCAACAACTGCCACTTGACTGATGTAAAACTATGCTAAATATTTACAACAGGTACTATCCCACTAAACCAAGCAATAATTAGAAAAACATGAAAACCTGTCATATACACTTTAAATGCAAAAGAGACAGAGGAAGTTGGATAGTGCCTATATGTGACTGAGCAAAGACAATAGCGTGGGAGAAACATATGAATGCGCTTCTACTGGTGCATTTTATTGCAGTGTGGGTTTAATTAGCAGCACACCTCCTCTTATCTAATTCAAATTGTATGCATGGGTAAGTTATGCAAAGAAAGCAGGTTGAATATGTTATGTCACACATATATATTTCTAAATGTTCCAGATTATTCAAGTTTCTTATAATTTACACAAGCTGAGAAACTTATGATCCACAAATGTTGAACCTTCTGATTATTTGTTGACTCCACAAACTTATCATACTTATCGTTCACGTTCCACAATTGGATGGTGCCATAATTTCAGATGGAGGGCAGGGGCTTATGTAACTGTATGGGAGATTAGGGGTGGGCGTCGCGATATGCTGAAAAATTAATATCACTATTTTCTTGGAGCCAGATCATGATTTAGATTTGATCACAATCCATGTATACTTTGTATTTTTCCTTTGCTTTTAAGTTGTACAAAAGGCACCTGGCTGCTGAAAGGTCACACTTCACCGTGATAGGTTAAATCATACATAATCATCGCATAGTGTGACGTCAGGCATAGCGTTCGGCTTGATTTACAGACAAAATAGCTAAATAAAAGTACCAGGATCATGTAGAACGTAGATGTACAAACATTTTAAACCAAAATGATGAGCCTGACAGCAGCATTTACGGAGAGAGGGGCGACAGTTTTCGAATGTAAAGTGAATTCGAAGTGGAGCCGATGAAGCTGGAAGTGCGTCCATGCTCACTTCCTATTTGGAATGAGGCGGCTAACGGGTTAACTATGTCCATTTATATATAGAGTCTATGGGTTAAATCCAGCTGTCACTCACTCACTCAGAGCCACAATGAAACTGTGAAGTGGGTCAAAGTGTGTTTGAAAAATCTACTTGAGTAAAAGTATTAAAGTACCTGTTTAAAAATATAGCCTACTTAAAGAGTAAAAAGTAAAAGTATTTCCCGCAGATTTTCAGGTCTGATAAAGCTTCGAATGTAGTGATTTTGATAAAGATTTGTGCTGAATTTTGTTCAACAGAAACAATTCAATCAATATTTTTTTCCTAGCTGTTTATATTTTTGTTTGCTCAAATTATGAACGTGTTAAAAACAAACACCGCAACCTTTTCAGCAGGTCTCAAACAATAATAAAAATACTTTACTTTTACTTCACTGCATTTGCAAGCAGGTATCTGTACTTTCTACTCCACTACATTTTTGAACAGGACTGAAAAGTTAAAGAATATCCAATTTACATTTTTTAGATATCTGTACTACTTTTACTTTGTTACATACTTGCTTTTGTTTATTTATACCGACAGAGAAGACAACTTTGTGGCCCAGTAATTACAGAGATATTAACCCAGTAATTACGGCGATATTAACCACAGACCAGGTCAACAAATGCAGTAGGCGTAATACAGCTTACAGCAATCTGACAGTTAAACAGCAAATTCTGCCATAGAATTCTGACCTGTCCTTCTGCTATATTTTAAATTATAGGGACCCTAGAAGGTTAGGTTATGTCAAACGTGCCCCTAGACCAACAAAAAACACCACCACCACAAATAGAGCTCTAAGATCTCTTTGAAAAAATATAAATCTCAAGATTAAACAGCCGGCACGATTCTCACAACAAGAGCAGTGTGCCTCATAAATTCCATCAAATGTGAGCTAACATTGTTTACTTATTCACACCTCTCCCTTCTCTCAACACCAGTTGCACAAAGGGACGAGAAAACTGCTAAAATCTTTGTCAAACCGTTACCATGGCAACGCGCTTTCTCTCTTCCACATCCATTCCATTCATCTCCCCTCCTCTCTCCTCCGTATTTATCGCGACATTTACACTTCCCCCGTTCCATTTAACCTTCTCCCTGGGATCTCGCGAGACTTGACACGGCTGCGTCGGGAGGCGGTGTTCTCGTCGTCATTTCGAGGCGGAGCGAACCGCTGTAACTTTGGCTGAACTTCTGATTTGAACAAACCAGAGGCGGTCGTTCGGCACTGCACAGCGCACGGACAAACACGAGCGTCGGTGTACATTTCGTGGGTTTACCGCTGCTAACTCCTCACGGTGCTGTATCGTTTCTGTGTCCCGGTTCTGACGGCTTGTAGCGGTATCTCTGAGCGAACGAGATCGGCATTTACGCACGGGGAAAGGAAGGCAAGGTGGGATTTGAACAAGGTAAGGGATTGCACATTTCCTTGCGCATACAGTGATGGGTATGCCGCTGTCTCAAGTCCTACACCGCACATCATTCTGCAGTTGCACGTTTTTTAATCACTAACTCAGTAATTACCGCGCTAAAAAGTTGGCGCCAGGTATTGCATTGTCTTACGCGGCTCATTCATTGCACCAAAAATCACTGAATCTCTCAATCTTCTTGCATGTTTTAACGCTCAGTCAATTAAACTGCGTAATATTTGCGTTGATTTTTGCACAGGGCATGACCAAAGACATATTTAGTCCATATCTTTCGCACATACAGCCAAAGGAAATATTGTAGTACGGTTATCAGATAAGGTAATGGTTATGTTTGCTTTAGTCCCTGCGTGAATGCTGTGTAATCGGGATGCCTGGCTGCTGCTGCTCCCGTGGTTTCCTGTCTTTCTATCTACGTGCAAGTCTAAATTTAACCGCATAAATTGCATTGGATCTGCTGCCATTTAGAATCTTTTACGTGGTTAAATTGTGAAACTTTCCCAGGACAATGCAAGGTGTACGCATAATGATGGTGCGTTCACGTGTCACTTGTTGTAACTTATAAATTACGCGTATTCTTTGCGACATCAGTTCATTAAAACGAATTTGCATGCTGTCAGTCATTACGTTACACTGTTTAATTCATAGCGATCAAAAGCTCTTGCCTTAATCAAAATGGCCGTCTGTGGAGTCTTAATATGTGATGTAACACTGCTACACTTGAATGATGGAATGCTATAAGGGACACATGATTTTCTACTACATTTTCTTAAAGCTGCACTGTGTAACTTTTCTAGTGGGGTATCCTCTAGCTGCTTGTCTCCATGGAGATGTTATTACTTTGCCTAGAATGTTCCGCGGTATGGCATTAAGCTTATACGTGTAGCTTTTTCATTACATGCGTTTTAATTGATCTAAAAATATGCATTCTTACCGTGAGTGGGGTCTCCTGTCCGCAGATCTGACCAGTTACTTGGCATGGTAGCGTCACATTCTTGTCTCCATGGAGATAGATGAGTAATACTGTGTAACATTCTGATCAAAGCAATAACAGCTCCACGGAGTCAAGCAAGTGGCGGACCCTTCACTAGAAAAGTGACACGGTGCGTCTTTAAGTTTGCTTATCTGCATATGAGAAGGGTCAGTTGACTGGGAATGAATGGGATTTGGTAACTCGGGGACCCCTGACTGTGACCGCTCTGCCCACTGTTGTTACTGGCTTCTGTCTCCACCTGTAGAGTGTCCTTAGGCTCGCTCCTCCACCACCACCCCCTCACCACAGCCCGCCCCCCTACAACCAACCCCCGGGATGCTACACTTCACTGCTTGCAGTTTCCCATTTTGTGATATGGTTTCGTTATTCGTGAATGTGGTCTGGAATGTGGTGAAAATACCAGCTGAAAATTATGTTAGGACATTGTGGTATTTTTCATGTATAAAATTAACAATTAACATCAACGACAATCCTTGCAATTAATAGTCAAACGTCAAAATGTAACGTAAGGTGCACTATGCAGCTTTTCTGGTGGAAGGTCTGCCACCTGTTGTCTCCATGGAGATGTTATTGCTTTGCCTGGAATGTCCCCAGTATGGCATTTGACATCTCTATCTTGCATGTAGACTTGCCTCTCCACAAATCTGACTTGTAACTTGGCCTAGTGGTGCCACTTGTTTATCTTCATGGAAATGGACGTGTTTAATACCATACTACGGAACATTTCTGGCAACGCAATAACACCTCAGTGGAGACAAGGAGGTGGCACACCCTCCACCAGAAAAGTTACATAGTGCACCTTTAAATCACAATCTGATTTATTTATTATTTTAAATTATGACATATTTTAATTTTAGGCTCAAAGGGAAAACAGTTTTATACCAAATCAGTTTTTTTTTTGTGACACATGTGAAACGAAAATAAAACAAATAAACAAATAAAATCAAATTTGTCTCACCTCAGATTTAAAGTGTAGTGCTTCACTCATTGATTCAGCAGAAATCCGCGTTGTTTTTCAGTCCCCTGTGGTATATTTTTTCATTTTATTATTTCCGATACGAGGTGACCATGCATGTCCCCGATTGGCTAATCCACCTGTCAATCATGCCCATTTGAAAACTGGAAGATTCTTCAGTGACCAGACTCACATCTTCGTTAAGTATTGAAGAATCTGAATCCCAGTCAAGCATAAGACCTATTCTGTATTGCAGTACATTCCGGGTGTATTCCTCTTAGCAGGGTGGCATCTGCAGAACCTCCGTGTGCCCAAATATGTTATGGCATCATTGATTCGCTTTTGAACACCAGCTAAGAATCCGGGAGGGCTGTGTCGCATTTTATAATATTAAGCCAGGCTATTCATTGGAATGGAGTGTGTAGGAGGGAGTGCACATGTGCTGTTATACACGGAGCTTTGAATTAGAAGGGAGGGAGAGGAGAGGCAGAAATGTCAAGGTTACCGATTAGGCACATCATCAAAGTGTTTATTTAAGATGGAATTCTGTGGATGTCGTCACACAGATTAAACACGGAAAATAGGTTAAGGTAGGTGTTAAGATGTGTTGAATTCTTCTAGGGCTAAGTTTGGAAGCAGATTTAACCAATTCAGGGTCGAGGAAAGGTTGTTTTGACATGGCTAAAGTAAACTGAAGTTATGGTAATTTAAATCCTTTGCAAAACAAGTCTAGCAAATATGTAGCGCTGTCACGGTACTAAGGAATAGACTTGATACTCAATACCTATTCCAATACCACGAAAAAACAGTCTTCATTTAGACAAGAGAATATCATTTTTAACATTTAAATGGTAGTACTTTCTTTTCTATTCCAATGTGGCCTTACACTTGCGTAATCCCTCAGTCGTCCAGTAGGTTCCATAGTGGTCCATGGGCGTATACTAGTCTATGTGTCTTATACTTGTGAAAGATACAGCTCAACATCATTCTAAAGCTGTTCAGGTTCAGTTCTGTCCTGTGAATATGACTATTTTTAGTGCCAATACTTATAGCGATAACAATATTGCGATACTGACTTTTTGATACAATTCAGACCAAAATATGCAAAACTGTGTCAACCTAAAAACTTAAGACAGACTAAACCAATGTCCAAACGAGACTAAAGTAAGTAAATTGTGAATAAACTACCTTATTTACATTTAACTGTCAAATGAAGTTCTATATGTTGCTGCAATATATATATGTTTTTTGCAGTATTGAAAATTGCAATATCAATATTTTTGCGATATCTTTTGCAGCCCCATGTTTAATAGTTGCTGCAAGAAGTGCCCACTGAATGCTATACAGGAAGTGCGTAGGCTGCAGTTCAAATGAATCTGAACAATAAAACGACAGTTATAAAGTACTCAGTATCTGGATTGCCCCAGTTGTAAAAGAGTTGTCTCAGTATGACCTGCTCTTATGAGAATTGTCTGTTTACAATTACACTGAACTCAAATTTGATGTACATTTTAGCTTGGGCTCCAAAATGAAGGATTTCTGGAGCAGGAATAAATAAAAAATGTTGCTTGGGTCAGTCGCTGCCACCTGTTAGCTGCTTTGAAGTGGATGGTTTGATATGGTAATTACATTTGCGTGTGGAGTTAGCAGCAGGAAATGGACAAATGTGCTTATGTGGTTAGGTGAATGCCTGCTGCTCTAGATAGGTCTTTACCTCAGGCATGAAGGGTTTGATTTGGTTAACCTATAGCCTGCTAGCATGATATGTAAATTCAAACTGGAGACTTCTAAAGAGGCTGCATTAGAGTTTTAAGATAACCTTCACTTGTCACAAAAAAGGGAAAATGTGTTGTTGCAATAGCAAAGTATAAGGCAAACTATTGAAAACAGAATGATAAGCCTAACTTTGCTTCAGTTTACAGTCTAATAATGTTTCCAAACTTACCACAAGTTGAATTGAGATGGTATATCTCTAATTGTGCCTGGGCAATGAATCAAATTTTGATCAACATTCAGTTTTTGATTTCTAATGATCAGCTTGGTGCTTTTTAATCAAGATGTCTACAGTCAGTAAAAGCATGTGGTTTGGAGCAGAGTTCTGACTTTGGAGGAAAACCAAGAAAGCTACTTTTATTTTGTTTTTGAAAATGATAAAATTCAAATGAAAATCGCGATTGATCAATATGAGGAAAAAAAAAAGTATTGTTTCCATATTGCCCTGAACTATGGGGCGGCAGTATTTCAGCCAGTTAGTGTTTGTCCACTGATCCAAAGGTTGGTGGTTTGACTCCCACTCTCAACATCAACACTCTCATCATTGGTAGAGTGGTCTGATTCACCGACCTACAGGTTGGCGGTGCGATTCCAGTGCCCACAGATGAATACTGCTGTCATGTCCTTGGGCAAGACACTTAACCCCCACACAAATGAATGAGTGTGTGTGTGTGTGTGTGTGTGTGTGTGAATGGGTGAGTGGTTGTTTGATGTAAAGCACTTTGAGTGCCTTGAAGGTAGAAAAGCACTTTATAAATGTGACCATTTTACCATTTACTGTCTCTAGTTCAATAAAAAATACAAAAATGGTTAATCCTCCTGCACCTGCAAAGAGCAGATAGTGAAGCTGTAACTTCTTAATTATTGATGGGTTTTGTAGCTTTATAAAGAGCAAAAAGAAACTACAGTACTGTTATGCCAGGCTTGAGTCTTATATCTGGGCAGATGTCAACTAGGCACTACCTGTGTTTATATTTTTCTTTATAATGGGACCAGCCGCTGTCCATTTGTCCATTACTTCTAGATCCCTGGCTTATGCAGGCACTGAAATGGGATTACTTATAATTGCATAGGGATCTCGCTTAGTCAGAATAATAAGCAATATCCTTTCTGTCCACCTATCTCGAACCTAATTTGCATATTGTTATAATCTTTCAGCTTTATTAGCCACACTGAGCCATGCTGTTACCATGGTAATTGAGCCTGGTTAATGGTAGACTGGTCATGTTTAAATGACCACCTGAAGCTAACCTTGGCATTCCCTGAATAACCTCTCGCACTCTGCACTGCTATTGTGTCATAGCAAAAAGCTGAATGGGATGTTGACATAAGGGGTGGACCATTACAACATGACGTGAACACTGAGGTAAATGAACACTGACATATGTGTAACTTAATTCAATAAACCTGCATGATTAATATAACTGTAGTTTTCCAAAAGTGAATAAACTTTTGATTATTTTGTCAGTCCATTAATGTTTTAAGATAAGGTTAATAAAAAAGTGCCCTATTTTTATTTGTTTGGTTTTAATTAGAAAAAATAACATTGTCGGAAATTGTCATAGGGCAATAAAAAAACAAAAAACAAATAAAAACAAACAAAAAAAAACGCTGCTTGATAAACTATCAGAAGTGACTACCCTTTATGCATTTGATATTTTGGTCCCATGGCACAAACTCACTCCTATTACTTTACTATAGTTACTTTCTAAAAAAAGATTTGAAATCATTTTCAGCTTCCTACAGCAAAATGGTATCAAGTAGGTGTCACTGGGATGCTAGTCTTTCTAAAAGCCACTCATGTGAGTCCTGGGCCTGGCTGCTTAGTTGGCACAGTGCACAGAGAGCAGAATCTGGCACGTGCACAGTCAGTAAAATGGACACTTCTGTCTCCAAATTGGCCAGTTTGAGTACAGTGTAGTACAGGGCTGTAGTAAGCATTTTTCTAACATTATTCTTCACACTTAATGGAGGTTGGCGCTTCTACGGCCACTGCTGCCCTGTGCTAGATTCACGGCAGCAAGGCTGTGACAACCACCACTCACACACACACCATATTCATACATGGGCAAAGTGGGTGAAGTGTCGTGCCCAGGAACACAACTGCAGTAATTGGCAGTAAGTGGCAGTGGCTCAGTGGTCAGCCGTCTCCCAACATGAAGGACTGATTCCTGCTCGGACCAAAACACTTATCCCACCTAAGTAGCGTGTGCGTGAGTGAATGGTGGTGGTCAGATGGGCCGATGGCGCACATTGGTAGCCTTGCTTCCGTCAGTCTACCCCCGGGTAGCTGTGACTACAGAAGTAACTTACCACCACAGAGTATGACTATAGTCACTATAGCGCCTGGAGAGGCTGTAAAGCATATTACATGTGTAGGGTATTATTATATGTTGTATATTATATATTATTAGTATGCACAGTAATGTTAATGGGAAGATTGGCAATAACTGATTTTTCTACTCTGCCTGTTTGTTGCAATCTGCATACAACTGTGGGCAATATGACAAATGTATCACGTTTTTTCCCTCATTGATCAATCACAATTTTTTATTCCATTTAATTTAGTCTTGTACAAAATGGCTTTCAGTGTTAAATTTCCGATCACAAAGAAGACAGACTTTAAATAATTGTCATTTAAAACAAAAAAAAAGTCAAATTTCTTCTTACACAGTCTGAACTCGCCCCCAAACCAGAATGTCATGCTTTTACTGACGGAGGATTGGCTGTGGACCTCCATTAGAAACACCCAAGCATATCATTGACAATTAGACATGGCGGAATCTCTAGATTAAAATTTGAATAATTGCACAGCCTTAATCAGCTTCTTCTACATACCCCTTCGCTTTCTGCAGGATTCTAACCAACATATTTGTGACCAATTACTCCACAAGAACCATTTGAAAGTGCCTTCTCTCTCGCTGTGCCTTTGTCCCGTGTAGCAGCCCGGCCCGTCCTTCTGTCATCGCTCCCGACTTCCACACCTCCCACGGCTCTTCCTCTCTTCTCTCAGTTCTGACGAAGCGGCCCCTCTCTCTCTCTCTCTCTCTCCCTCCACTCGTCCTGCTTCCTCTGCTCAGCCAATCAGATGCCAGGACTCCGACTGTCTCACTGTCACCCACTGTCTGATCATCCTGAGCCTCGGCGCGTCACTGCTCCTCCAAAACTTTCACACTTTTTTCTTTTGTTATTTTGTTGCAAATTGTCACCTTGACTCTATGTGACTTTTCTGTGTGTCTCCATGGAGATGGAGCTTTGCCTAGAATGTTCCATAGTATGGGTTTAAATGTATTCATCTTGCATTTAGTACAGATCTTTTTATATGTTTTGTATGTGTTGGTATTTGAAAACAGCAGAAGGAAGTGGGCACTGGTGAAGGTAAGGTACATTCTAAACGTATAATTATGAGTTCGAGGTGTGTACTACGCTCTGGGCACAAGCTGAACTACCCTCTTTCATAGACATGTTAAATGGGTGAGTGCAGATGCTAACTGCTACAGCACAGACTGCAGGGGGGTGACCAGTGAGGCGACAATGCAGCGTGCCAATTAGTAGCGCCTAATAATGGACGTACCGGTAATTCATTTTCACAATAAGATGGTGAATGTTCAGATCCGACAGGAAGTGTGTGAGTGACTGCAGACGATAAGGAACAGGAATGTTTGATCATTAAATATAAAGTATTATGTGAACGCAGTGGAGGGCTCCGGACTGTGACCAGACACAGTTTGCCCCTATTTGTGTGAGTATTTTTTTTCAAGCACTCGCACATTTATTTAGATATTTAAGTGAGGTGAATACAAATTCACAGAAGTTAAATAATTTTCTCAGTCAGGACCGCTTAGTATATGCATTAAATGTATTGCCTATGGCAGCGTTCCGTGCAGAGTGACTCGCGGACATCTCCAGTATCTGTCCAGGACTCGTCGGTGGCTTAAATTCAACCATCTTTTTGTTCATATAAAAAGACGCTCTCTTCCTCTGTGAATTTTTTAATTGCTGAAGTTTTACAACGTGCTGAAAGAGTTGCTTTAGTAAAACAAACGAGCACAGTAACCCTTGTAAACTCACTCCAGGCCTTCACCTCGCAGAGGACAGGGGCAGGGACTGTAGATTCAGTGATAAAAGTGAAGCTAAGGAGCTAAGTGTGTTAGCATCAAGCACTGACTGCATATAAACAGTCTCTGGTTGACAGCTGTACTGCTGTTCACTATAATCTGCAGCCTCTGTGCTTTAAGATGATCCTCATAAGAAGAGTAGACAATACACTATTACTCAGACTATGAGAAACTCCTTATGAATAATAAGAGGGGGCACTGAGAGAAATTTAGACAATTCTTATTCAGATCTATAGTAAACTTACATTTACTCAATATATCATTTTTCTTCAAGCCAGATCTGTTTTAATGACTTGCTTCTGGCTCATAAGCAAATCTGTCTGCATTAAACATCTATTAGCTGGTTACATTACAATTAAACATAAAAACATATAAATTAGGTCTATAATATTAACTAGAAAAAAATTATATCAATTTATAGCTTCCTCCCCTAAATGTTCTGGTTGTACTCCTAAAATATTTCAGTCAGGGGCTACAGTGGTCCTGGAAAAATAATTTAGTCTGGAGCCCTGCAGTGGCAGAGGGATTAGTAAAAAATGGGATATTAAGATACTACAAAACTGCTGCCACTAATATTGATAATTAGGGTTGTGCAGTTTATCACAGTTCCATTACAATTATGATTATTGTTCTAATCACTTACAGATTATAAATGAACATTAACTCTTAAGGAAACATGTACAAGTGCCATGAACACACTTAAGTGGAAAAGTTACTCACAGATTGTGCCTTTCTATTTGTGTACGTTTAAGTACGTTTACAACAGTCTATTTCTGTGTGATACATCACCTCCCCTTTGCTAAGGGCTCTCTATGACGAGAGCAGGAGCTGTGTTCTCTGGAGTAAGAAAAACTTGCTCCCAGTGTATGTTGGACCAGAGCTGCTCTTTGTCACTGGTTCTGTTCATTGTTTTTATGGACAGAATTTAGGCGCAGTCAGGGGCCAGAAGGGTCCGGTTCGGGGACCACAGGATCTCAGCTCAGCTGTTTGCAGATAATGTTGTCCTCATGTTTTCATCAAACCAGGACCTGCAACATGCGGGAGCGACTATGTTCCCCTGGAGGAGCTGAAGGGAGTGTGCGTGGAAAGGGAAGTCTACTCCGGTCCAAACTACACCACCTTGGACTAAACACCACACTGTGCAAACAAACTGCACACAGAGTGTCAGAGGAAAAGCATACCTCCTCCACCCTTTTTATCAACATCGGGGTCCCCCAAGGGTGTGTGCTGAGCCTCCTGCATGACTGCTTTGCCTCTTCCTCCTCCAATCTCATTGTCATATTCACAGATGACACCACAGTGCTTGGACTCCTCACCAACGACAATGAGACGGACTACAGGAATGAGGTGCACCATCTGGCATCACGGTGTCACAGCAGTAACATGGTTCTGAACATCAGGAAGACCAAGGAGATTATTATGGACTTCTGCACTGAGCTGGTAAAGAGGGTGGCCAACTTTAAATTCCTAAGGACCTCTCCTGGGGCATTCGCACTGCCTCAGCTGTGGGAAAGGCCCAACAACGCCTCTACTACCTGAGGAAACTGAGGTGGTGAACTTCTACAACTGTGCCATCAGTAGTGTTCTGACATATGGATTATTAGTGTGGTTCTCCAGCAGCACTAATTCTGAGCAGCAGCATTCCAGCGGGTGGTGAAAACAGCGGCAAAAACTGGGACTCACTGGGACTACTCTGCCAGATATCAGTACCATTTACACCCCTCGCTGTTTGAGGAGAGATCATCTACACCCCTTGCTGTCTGAGGAGAGCTGCGTGACCGGCACCACCCTGCTCATCACCTGTTCCACCTGCTGCCTTCAGGTAGAAAGTACAGGTCCAGAACAACCAGACTGACCAACAGCCTGTATCCTCAGGCTGTGAGGCTGCTGAACAGTGCCCCCCTTAGACAATAACCACATCCACCAGTACAATAACATTGAACTGGGCTTTGCATTTTTGCATAATGACATTTAAACTCCACCTTTCTGACTGTATGTCTGTTGATGCCCTTTCTGCTGCTGACTGTTACTGTTTATTACACAGGAGCTGCACAGATGTCATTATTGCACTAATGTTTACACTGGAGTTATTTATGGAGTTATTGGATGGGCTCTTGCACCTTTTGGTATTGCACTTTACAGCCAAACGATGCAGTATTTGATACTCCACTGGCAATGCACCCTGCAGTTGTGTCTAAAGGCAAGACACCTCACCCGCCTTGCCTCCAGAGTTATATGTACAGCGACGAATCAGTCAGCGGTTCCTCTCTTGAAGTGAACGACCCAATAAAGACAGACCACCAGTACCAGATCACCATTGTTCCTACCTTACATTGCGCCATATGGAAACGATGGGGATTGTTCCAGTTTAGTGACAGTTGAGCTAAAGTGTATAAATCCATCATAAACAATAGAAATGCTAATCCAAGCAGAAATAAACACAGAGGACATACTGTACAGATTGAGAGAACAACAGTCCCTTTGTCGTGCAGTGTGTTGTGATTGTCCAGTGTAATTGGTGGTATTGGAGCCACTTGTACACGTAAAGCCTCCCACCAGTGCTTTTGGCTTTGCTGCTGTGCTCGTCCTTTGTCATCATTTCTATACATAATGGCTCTTATAATGATCTCTTCATCGTGATAGTGTTTAGTGATTGAAATATGAAGTTTTTTGGATTTGTGTTTGGATTTGGGATACGGATGGTCTGATAGGGATTTTATCAGCTCATAAGATAAGCAATATTTGTCTTTTTGTTGTGACTGATAACTGCTGTTCACCTTTATATCTTATATCTTAAATATCTATGACGAGGTCCACAAGTAGACGTAAAGTTCGCAAATTAACTTACCATCTTTTGTATAAATAATGAAACATTTTCGTTTTTTATTTGCGTAAACCTTTTTACCTTCATAGCTCTTCAATATCCATAAGAAAAAGAGGGAAACAGAAAACAAAATCTTTCTCCCGATATCAATACTTAATTCCCTTAATATTGGATGGGTACACCTGTCATGATAGTTACTTTTTCAGCTTGGCCTGTCACGATAATCACTATATCGGCGTATCGTTCAATACCTGACAGATGGAACGATACATTTTGGGGGTCAATATTTATCGTGGCTACTTTTTCTCTTGGAACTGTCTGTTCTATGATAAGATTTGAGATGTAGAGGGTTGAATAAATAACTTTTATAACTCATTGTTGATATAAACTAACTACTAACTACAAAAATGCTTCATTCTACTATTAATTTATCATGTCTTTAGAATAGTTTTTGGGAATAATCCTGCTTTAGGGTTATTGTATCTAGAGATCGACCAATATGAGATTTTCATGACCGATGCTGATACTGATTGTTAATAATTCAGAAAAAACGATGGCCAATAAGCTCTGCCTATATCTTTGGGATGTTATGTGAGCCTGATTTACGTAATGTTTCCCAAATTATATAATTTTGAATTTAGTACAAAGTCATCCACAACCCTGATTTACTACAAAATATAGCAGAGAACAGTATGGTCACATTTTATGCAGTGTCATATTCATCAAATAAGGCTTTATGTGGATTCTGGTTGTTCGAAATAAAACATTGACCGGTGCTGGAGATTTAAGGCTGATAGCTACGCTAAAAAGTGCAAACATCGGCCCGATATATCGGCCAACTGATATCAGAATTTCATACTGATATCTGAATTTCATATCGTGACAGGCCTATATTCAGCCCTCTTCAGCTCAGATCTTATCTTTTTACTAGAAAATGGCACTAGTAGGTAATTTTTTGTTAACTAAGATACAACATATTTGGGCCTGAATGTTTTTATCGTTGAAGATAGAACTGAAGTCTGTATAGTAGTTATCTTGACAGGCCTAGCATTCCGTACATGGGAAGTCACGTTTGACCAAGTTCTGTTTCTTCAGTGGAATTTGCGTGGTTTTATAGTCACATATTTTCTATAAGCCTGTTTTTTAGTTTTTAATTGACATAAAAGACAACTGAATGACTGGTTGGATGAAGTAAGATTGTCACTAGTGTTTAGGCCTGTCACGATAATTACTATATTGACTTATCGTTCAATACATTAACAGATGGAACAATACTTTTTGGGGGTCAGTATTTATTGTGGATACTTTTTCTTTTTACTACTGGGAAATATTTGGCAGACCTACTAATGTTACCACAGACAAACAAGTAGATTCAACACATTGGAGTGGTGAATCGTGCCTTTTTATTACCCCATTCACAAATCTGAAAGCAACCATTTTTAAATTTTTTTTTACTTTTAATCCGTATGTCATTAAGACGTATTCAAACTTCACCGTTGTTATTGAGTACATTTCTTCCCAGCTCATTTTTCAGGGTGTCCTCCTTCGCCCTCTCCTCCCCTCCGCCATGACACTGCAGTAACACTAATGAATCCAAGAACTGTAAATCTTATCCGCACACATGTACAGGAGCCGAGCCCAAATTCCCACATACCGCCACTCCATCTGTTTCCAAGTAGACCACTCTCCCTTACCCCCCTCCCCTGATGAGTAAAGGATAGTTCCGCTGTCGGCCGCCATGACAGATTGAAGGCTAGTTGATTTAACATAGAAATTGCGGCTGTGTCTCCTTTGCTAGCTTAGAGTTATGCACGTAATCATTGTGGAATTTGACTTTGTTGTCAGATTAGGTTCCATAGTAAAAACATTGGCTAATGTTACCTTAAATGGACTTTGCTTCTTCAAGTACTTCACAGGGTTGTGAAAAATTACCCACATACCGTTATATAGGGCTGCAACAATTAATCTGAATAATCGTGATTACTTGAGTATTCGAATAATTGTAATTGTACTTACATAGTTGTGAATCGTTATCTGGACTATGCCATGCTATATGACATATTTGGTACTCATTTGAGCAGGTATTGATACTTGGAGAATTACATAAATAGTAGAAATGTTACTGTTAGAAATGTTAAATGTTAGTTACTGCTAGGTTTACAATGGTCTTCATGTACATACAGTTTGGTAAAACACTATATAATATAATAGATGGCTCTTTTTGTGTTGAAAATTACACTGCAGCATTTTTAAGTCATCACTGTGGTATCAAACTTGGTATCAAGCCTTTTCCTTAGTATCAAAATCAAGTTATAAAGTATTTTGACAGTGTTTTACTACTTTTAAGGGAATACTGCTGAAATACTTTACCAAATGCTAAAATCACCATTACTGTGACAATTACCTAAGATTTTCATTGACTACTATGAACTATAAAGTTTGAAGAGGGGGAATAGTACTATTCATTAAAAACATTAAGAAGAATAAAGAGCACTCAATATAATGCTAAACTGAAGTACTGTCCCTCATATTTCTGCTTGCATCACTTCTACTACTATTATCACTACTGCTTTCCATCCAAAATAATGACTCACAACGGGGATTGAACCAAAACCAAATACTTGATTGGACTACTCCTACTTACTACAACTATTTACTAGTCATACTGCATACCAGTTGTGGTTTCTTTGGAATAAAACATTATGAACAGTTCTCTCATGCTATGCTCCTATGCTAGATGAGATGTTTTTAGTCTAGTACATATTAAACATGTGTTTTCGGACATAAGGGTGAGCTGCTAATAATAAAGTGATTGCGGGCCATTACACAACATGCTACAGTCACTCAGGGCTGCTCATCGCTCTGACACTGACTAATTGCCCACACGGCAGGGACACACCACGGGACATCATTAGAGCCGACTTCATTTTGCGCAATTGTTGAATGGAAGAGGGTGTTTTGAAACTCAAGCACTTAGTGTTTGTTGCTTTCTTTTAATCTGAGTAATGACATTGTTTGGAGAAGTAGAAAAGTCAAATTAAAGATCCCAGCAGGCCTCGGAGTCAAACAGGTCTTGTAGTAAGACGAGGAGCCTCTGTGCTGCCATATTGATGGTTAATTGCTTAGCCTTCATTTTGCATGTTGTCACCTTTGTATCAGAACCAGTAATAACCCCTCACTGATGGATCTAGAGCAGTGCTTTCCGACCTTTTGTCCTCCAGAAGGTTGGAAACAGCACTCCCCACAAATACAAGATAAAAAAAAAATTAATAACTGAAAAGCATTTATATAATACAAATAAAAAGCAACTGTGGTGTTTTGCTTCCACATCCGTTTTCAAATCATTAAATCATATTTCATTTGCACACATAATGGACCACTCATCCAGATTACATCACCTGCTGCCGGTTTACAACAGTTTATTTGATTCCACCAATTTTATAGTTATTAGGTGCTGCCTAGGAACACCCTACATCTAATTTATAAAGCATCTAATTTATAAATAAAATTACCATGAAAGAAGAGAATAGTGCTTATAAACTCATCACGGTGAGTAATTAGGATGCTCAGAGTGCATAAGGAACCACTGCAAAGTGCTTAAAATGAATTGTTTCTGTTTGAAAGGCGCTGTACCCGTCTTAAAACGTGACAAAGACAAACGAGCATACTTATGTAATTAACAAAGTTGATATCTCTCTTGGGTTTGACCTCAACAGCTGAAGTTTGATCCTGTCATTATGAACAACAGTTATTACTTTGATAGTGGCTGAGTGCACATCTGGAGGTAGCCACACAGGAGCAGTTTTTCACAGGGTTATACAGGACACAGTATACACACACAGTCATAAAGGCAGTGGAAAAGATGGTGGATTTTTAAAGCCTTTTTATGGAAACACTCTCAAGGACATTCAGATTTCACCTCCTCTCCTGTGTTTTAGAGACCATCTGTATTCATACAACATCCTGCTTTTCACTTCTGTTCCTGCACAGGCCAACGGCTTTAAGGAATGACACGGCTGACTGGATAAAAGATATTGACAAAACCTGCTAATAGAACAGTTTTGTTGTGCATTTGTGTGTAAGACGAGGACAATAGTAAACATAGTAATTATTATTTTATCGTTAAAGTGATAGTAGGTAACTTTCTGGAGGTGGAACATCACCTGCATGACTCCATGGAAATGGAAAGTTAAAACCATACTTATGGAACATTCTCCATAGTCATACTGAGGAAGATTAGAGCCAAAGGAACAACATTTCCATGGAGACAAGCAGGAGGAGGTCCTCATCCATGCCACATAAGAGTCAGGTTTGTGGAGATGCAAGCCTTTGTACATTTTTCAGTGCAATATAAACATCCATAATGAAAAAAACATCTTTAATTTTAGTCTATTTAATCGTGATTACAATTATCAGTTCAGTCTAGAGCTGCAAAATTAATGGTTGTCAAATCGGAAATATCCTGTCTTGTTAAGAATTTTTTTTGCCTGTAGTTTGGTTAAAGCCAGATTACCAGACATGGAAGACACATTATCAGTCTGGAAGGGCTCTCCCTGAAAGCAACATCAGGAAGTTCAAACAAATACTTCAAGCTGATTGGTAGATGTTTGAGCAGCCCTGTACGTTTGAAACATTGTCATTTGCCATACCAGGCGTCTCTGGCTTCTACCTCATGACGTTATAGAGACAGTGATTTCACCAGTAGTACTTTTGCAAACAGCTGTAAGCGTATTGAGTGTAGGAAGTCCCAATTGTTACCCATTGTCTGCTAGTAAACAGTGATGGCAGTTTCACTTTGAAGAGCTGAGCGACTGAAACAAACAAATGAGTAGCACAAAAACTCTGTGTACACTTAAAATGAGCACAAAAGAGAGAACGAGACAACAGCCATCGCTTTTGACAGCCTACAAATTGTCTTGGATTTTCTGAAGCGACGGGTGCAGTGCGTGAACAAAATGGAAAAGTGTTCTATTCAAGTGACCGAAGGCACTTTCTCATTGCACAATTTATTGTTACTTATTACTAATTCTGGATTTCTTTTAGATAAAACAAAACCAAAATAATGAAAATGTCAAAAATATTAAAAAATAATAAAAATATAAAGAAAATATCTCTCAAACATATGGCTGATTCAAAAATAAAATTATCAATTATTTCCATCAAAATTATAATTATTTTTTTTATTAAGTAAATTCTTTGTATTGTCAAACCTTAACCTCCAGACTTACTTTTATTGATTTGTTATATTTTGTGATATTGTCATGTTTTAAAGTGAAGACAAGTGAAGGCAGAACAGACGCCCATATCATTAACAACCAAATTTGATTTTCTTTCCAGTTACATAATTTTCCAAATTGACTGGAGCCATAATCGTAATCACAATTAAAATTAAATTAATTGCACAGCCCAATGGGAGTATTCCTCTTCCTCTGATTACGAAGGCCAGATAACAAGGACTGAGCTGGTGTCCTTGGCACAGCAGTGCAATTTCCCTATCAGCTCTGTACTAGATTTGAGCAGAGATAAAATTTAGTCATAAAAACAAGTTAAGAGCTTCCTGTCTATACTTCAGCCCCGTTTATTTGATTTAAACAGGGATAGAGCACATTCACGAACATTGTAATTGTGCCGCTTTTAGCTCAAAAGATAAAAGAAAATTGTCACTGTGCGAGGTGTAAAGATGCCAACAACCAAAATATAGTACAGAAAAAATTAAAACAATTGTATAAATATGAATTGGACAATTTGGTAAAATGTAATATTAAAAGTTCTTAAGCTACATAAAAGCCATCCACATAATATCTCAATGATGCTGTTGCCTCCTTAGCCTCGTAGTAACATCATTAAGCTCCAAAAGCAAAATCAATATGTCTCCTAAACTAATTAACTCTGTACCCCCAGTACCCAGTGTGAAACTGAAATGTCATTGTACTACAGTGTCTATCTCCAAAGGTCATGTGTGTCATATTCTTCCTGTCTCGTGCCTCCACAGGGGACCAGTTTTGCCAACCGCCTCAGCTCAAAGCAGAACCAGGAAACAGGATTAAAGAAAGACACATCCTGGTCATTGTTCCACTCCGCAGGAGAAAGCCCCTGCCCTGAGCCCTGGGAAGCCCGCTACGTCAGCCTCACTGAACTGCCATCCATCTGCAGTAAGACTTATTCAATTATGTATTATTTATCGCTATGTGTTGGTATGCACTCTAAAAAGAAATGGACAATGACCTGATTTGAGTAGTCTAGTTTTGACTAATATCAATTTATAGAGCTGTCAAGTAGGGCTGTAGTCGAAATTCTTGGTAGGCTAAAAGAAATTCTTGGTAGACTATAGACATGCCCTGCTGACTAACTAACAACTAAAAAGGGGGCGTGGCAAAAGTGCCAAAAATGATTGTGTATGTATCTGACCCAAACTGCACTCACAAGACTACACTTGCATGGGAGTTCTGGCAAAAGTACTTTATAGAAATACAAACTTTCTGCTCTGTTGAAAATGCTTCGTGGGACAGAGACTTGTTCCTTGGATGTTTTGTTTATGGTCTGGTGTGAGGCTTTGGGATTTAAAAGAGGAAGCTTGAATCTAGTCCAGGTTTTTAATTTTTTTTATTTTTTTTTAACTTTTATTGCCACAAATAAAATTAAAATAAATAAATAATTTACCTCAACAAAGTGTCCTGAGACCGGGCCTTCACACAGTTTTACATAATTACCTTTTTTTTTTTCCAAGATTAAGTAAAATAAATGTTAGGGCATGAGTGTCCTATTTGACAAAGTTAATAATTGGACCCCACTTCCTTTAAAAACATGGCACTTTTAGCTGTAGTTGAGGTGTTAACAATTCCATCGTATCCATCCATCAGTGGTGCTCTAGTCCAGGTTTAGTCCAGGTTTAGTTCCAGTTTTGATGTGGTGAATGTGCAGACTTGGTGACTAGGGCTGCGTTCATACAATTGTTCCTTTTCATTTAAGTTTTGTTTTTATTAGTCAATGGAAATATCACATTTTAGTCATAGTTTTAGTCACTGATTACTTTTTATTAACTTTTGGTTTTGTTTCATGACGTTCTGACAGATATTTTAGTCGACCAGAATTGAATTAATTGTATTTGGTTAAGCTTAGTGTTGTTTATCTTTTCTGTTCAGTTTGATTGCACTTGACTAGGACTGCTGCTTCAATGTTATGATAGGCAAATTGTTGTATAGACTCCTTCTAGTGCTGCTCTGTTGAGTGTGCTTCTCTCATCAGTCCCTGCTATTTGCTTGTCTTGTGAAGTTGCTCTATGTTTTGTATGCTTCGCTAGTTCTCAACAAACCGTAGAGATTATCTTGTGAATAATTTGTGAAGTAAATGTGGTGGTTGAGTTAAAATACTAGAACACTGTGATGGCTCAGTGCCTCAAACAGAAGTGACTAAAAGAGGATTTGCTGTGGGTATGTGGTTAAATTTAACAATGAAATCATGTACAATTTCCTAGCACACACGAGTTATGTGAATTAAATATGAATGATGGTATAAGATGGTATATAGTGTGGGGTATGATGAAACCAAACTGCAGAAGTTGGAAAAATGAGCATAACAAAATGTGACATGTAGAAAGTATTAACAAAAAGTGTAACTTGTTTTCTATAATGTGTACATCTGTACTGTTTAAGAGACAGTTATTCATTCATCCTAAAAAATGATTAATAAGAATGCATTAGTCTTACATAGCGTTTTTCCAGATGCTCAGAGTTGCTTTAACATGTTGTGCTATATTCATTCACTCCACTCTCTCTGGTGGTAAGTTATTATTGTAGCCACAGCTGCCCCGGGGTAGACTGGTAGTCTCATTTCCGTCAGTCTGCGCCATCAGCCCCTCCGACCACCACCAACCTCTCACATGCACACAGCATTCATATTAGGCCATGTGGGGGAAGTGTCTTGCCTAGGGACACAATGCCAGTTTTTGCCGCTGGTGTCCCACTGTGACACCTGCATTCCCAGCGGTCTCCCATCCAAGTACTAACCAGGCCCAGCTCTGCGTAGCTTCTGAGATCTGATTATTTTAGAGCATAAGTTGTACAATTCCCATGTTGCCACTATTAAATTCTCAGTAATGACTTTTTGCATATTAAGGCAACACTGTTGTTGTTTAATATAGTTTTTATACTAACAACAGTAGCCTGCATTTTGCTTCAATGTAGTTCCAAGGTTAACCCAGTCTTACTCCCAAAACTGACAAAAATCTCCTTGAAGCTTGTTTGATTTACGAACCACAAAATGGACAATTGTTGAAGAAAAGTCACCCAGAATGCCCCAAACTGTTGCTATAACATTGTAACATGATTTCATATCTGCAGTAAACACACACATTTGTCTTTCTGTTAAATTAAGCTGTCCTCATGCCACTTTACCTCTGGTCTGCAACATTGTGCCAAAGTGAAAATAGATTTGGCATGTTTTATTATAAAGACACATTGCTTCAATTTGGACCATAGATGTCCTGCATTGAACCAGTGCCGGTAAACACAAAAATACCATTGAATTTAAAAAGCCTGTATCTGTTTTTTTTCCCATGTATTTGAGCAAAATTTGTCCTGCCGCAGTAGAGATATATTATATAAGCTGCATTTTCGGTCAAAATGTCTCCACTGTGTACTATCTGCATCTAATTATAAAGTGTTTTATTGTCCGATAATCAAGAAGTGCACGTTAGTATGCTAGTTGTTGTTGGCATTACCATGACTGCTAAACTCTCTTATGGTATCTGAAATTTGTGAATAGTGCTTATAAACCCATCACGGTGAATAACTAAGATGCTCAGAATGCATGAGGTAAGTGAGGAATAACTGCAAACCAGTTTAAATGAACTAGATCTGTTTTTCACATTTTTAAGACTGTAAGAATCATGCACAGCACCTTTAACAAAAGAATCGTGAGCTTTTGGCTGAAGTCTTTATTTATACTGGGGAAGACCACTGAGAGTATCAGACTTATTTTCATAACACCTGCTAGTTATGCAGAAGAACTCCTGTGTTAAGGTGGATGCTATGTGCTATTGGTATTAGCTTTGTAACTCAGTTACTTAAAGAAGACATATTATGCTTGTGTCTCCTATATTATTGTAATCTATGACACCCGTGGATCATTGTGTTATAATTTGCACATTTTAAAATCGCAATATTCATCTAAAATGGCTTAATAAAAGAATGAGTGAGCTGATTTCCACGTTAGAAAACTGTGGTTCCCAATGGGAGCTGATGTTGCCGTAAACGTCATCAAAACAAAGAGCTGTGAAGTTGTCGGCCCCTCTGATGGATAGCTGCAGATCACATTAGTAGATTTTTTTTTTTCATTTGTACCAAAATGTCTATGTGCCGCTGCTGAATCCTACGTGTATCACGGATTAAGAAAATAAAATTGGAGAACGGAGTACAGAGCAGTGGGCGTGTGCCGGTGGAGTAGAGCAGGCACCAAAACTTGATTCCAAGTAGGCACCGACTGAAAACATCCGGTAAGTACCGGCACTGAAAAACGTTTGTTTGGTGCCAGCTTTGGGTTTCTTGGCTTTAAATGCCTGCATCAGTGAGCCAATGCATACACAGCACTGATGTCTTTAACAGCAGTGCAGGTGCTCACGCGCCACAACTGTGCTCTGCACAAACAAACGGCACAAACAGCACTCATGTTTTAACATGTCCAAACAGGCAGTGTGTCATCTTACCGGTAAAACAGAAGAGGTGAAGAACCCGCGTGTCCGGAGTTGCAACTTGTATCCACCCAAAAACACATCTCCAGTGCAGGGCCTTTACACTGTCTCAAAGTCAAAGTGTTGTGCTTAATAATAAATCCACATCCAGTCACAGTCTGCAATGTCCGCGTAAAGCTGAGGCCAAACAGATAATATGAACTAAACTCTGCCAACAGCCTCCTCCTTCTCAGGAACTTAAGCTCGTGTGAGTCCACATGAGGATCAGCTGTGTGCTCTGGGTCATTAGCATGCACATTTCTTTAGAGTTATAACTGAACATCGTATAGCCAAGTACTGTGTTTTAAAATACAAATGAACATGGCTATAACATAATTCAAGGATTGAAACGTATTTTCTTAATATTGGCTGTTAATTTACATTTAAAAAAATGCAGGCGCTGAAAAAAGAACCGTTCATGGAACTGGTATCAAAAAACGGATATCGTTAAGATACTGGTATAGGAAAAAATCGGTACTGAGCCCTAAGCTGGAGGTGAAAACGGGGGTTGATCGGCAATGTGGAAAATAAGTGATTAAAGATTACTCAAACATGCTCAAACCACTCCAAATACAACTTTAAGAGGGTAAATGAGAAGAGGAAACAACTATAAATCTCTGAAAAGTCAATTTTGCATAATAGGTCTGATTTAACTACCACCAACTATTACCACTGCAACATATTTTGAACTCCCTGGTAGGGCTCTGGTCTTTTTTTGAATGCTCTTTTATGCAGGGCTCACCTCTTCATAGATCTGACCTGTAACTCGACCTGGTAGCGCCACCTGTTTGTCTCCTTGAAGATGGATAAGTTTAATGCCATACTGTGAAACATAAAAGCCAAAGCAATAACCTCTAGAGACAAGCAGGTTGCAAACACTCCAACAGAAAAAGTTACGTAATGCACATTTAATCAATTTTAAAACTACTGTGACAATGCCCAACTCCACATCTGGCCCGCAGGCTGCTGTGTGCGTCCTCCACTGGAAAATAACCTGTCAAGATCTTCCAAATCTCTGCTAGTCACAAACTTATGTGTTTACTGGAGTTAGGTTTCCATTGGCTCTAATAGACTTCAGGTTCACGGCCCCTGGATGCCATATGCTTGGTCTAAATGCATCGGCCTCCCACTAGGTTCTCACAATGTATGCAGGAATGTTGGAGAAAGTACTCGAATCGGTGATGTCATCCTCTGAAATCGCCGCTAAAAGTGACCAAAACAAATATGGCGTTCGCGTTTTCTTAACACATGGCTTGTATCTTCATTGTAAGCCGTGTATTTGACTAGCTGTTTTACAAATGCTAATAACGTATTGACCTGGCCTTGGCCTTGCTAATGGTTGTTTGGACAAGCCAGCCCAGAAGGTTCAGCTGTGTGCTCGACCTTCCCTGGTAATGTCTAATCTCAACAACGCTTTGTGAATGGATTTAACAAAGGGCAAAGAGCTTGTAGGTTTAATTCTCGAGCATCGCAATCTACAAAAAGTTGGTATTTAAAGGGTCCATATTACGCTATTTTCTGATCTGTGTGGTTTCCTCATCAAAAACATACCCAAAATTGTGTTTTGTTCCATTCACACAAAGTTCTTCTCTCAAACAGAAAACACTCTGTACCACCTTGTGATATCATGTGGTAATACAGGAAGTGCTCCACTGTGTTTTTAAACTCCATAGACCTTCACTAGAATCATTTGGATAATTTCAGCCCTGGAGTTGCTCATCTCTACTAAAGTAAAAAGTAGCTGTTAACTTAAACTACCACTTAATGAAATCACAAGGTGGAACAGAGCATTTTGAGCTTTGGGGATGTAGACAGACTAATAATAAAGGGTTACTCAGACATGTGTGAATGAAATAAAACACAGCTCCAGGTCTGTTTTTGATGAGGGAACAACATTATAACATGGCTTAAAGTTCACAAGAGTCAGTTTTGCGTAATATAGGACCTTTCAGGTGTTATTCATTGCCCTAAAACATTCCCAGCATGCTAACTATTCACCACGATTAGTTTAGCACTTTTCACAACTGTCAGAGGCCAGAGTGAAGTTTTGCAGTCTTGCCAATGCTAACTTCCTGGTTCACGGGCGATAAAAAATGCTTTATAATTACATGCAGACAGCACACAGCAGTCTTATTTTGACCTTAAGAGCTGCTTTTACAATATATCTGTACAGGGAGAAAACAAATCTGGCACGGTGCCTTTAATTTTCACATGCCTCCCGCTGTCAGTTTTAATTAACAAGATAAGCTGAACCCATTATTTTTACAGCAGCGCTCATCAAACTGTGAAGCAAATAAATAATGTTATCTAGTTGTTCATAAAACATTGCAGTCGTTTTTTTTGCTTGAATGAGTCGGTGTGATTAATGAACTGGTGCCTATGATCCGTGGAGCTAGCATAGTGCAGTGTGGTGAGCTGCACGCTACTTGCTAACTAGTGGAGTGCTGTGGTATTTGGCACGATAACCGCAGGCTTGTTTTTAATGATGTCCTTGTCTGAAAAGCAGTTTTGGAAAGCCACGGTCAAATGCTAAATTGTGATGTTAGTAGGAAACTCTATTTTGGAATTGGAGTGCACAGATTACGGTGTTTGAGGTGCTGCCAGTAGTTCAAGGTCTTAAGTGGCATTTGTCAAGTTCAGTCTTTCAAACATACCTGATTATAGCTATTCGTGACATTGTTTTAACATGAATACAAACGGGGCACTGCATAAGATGTGACTATAATACTTTGATTCCTGTGCAGTGAAACAGAGCTGTGGATGTCTATTTGTGGATCATTCTATTGATGTTTTTTCTTACTATGCTCTTTGTATAGAGCAGTGCCCACCCTATAGGCTATGACAAAGTTATATAATAATGATAATGATAATGATGATAATAATTTTATTTTTTATCGTGTAATTTGTGGGAAATTATCCAAATCAGCCCTACATATTATTACCATTAAAATGGTGCTGGCTGCTCTGGATTCAGGTATCAGCCATAAATACAGTAGGCCTATGTAACTTTCTGGAGGAGGCCCGCCACCTGCATGATTCCATGGAAATAGGAAGTTAAAACCATACTTCGGAAGAGAGATGGAAAAATGTTATGCCATACTATGGGAGATTATTGCCAAAGGAACCGCATTTCCATGGAAACAAGCAAGAGGAGACCCTCCTCCAGGCCAAGAGGCAGGTCTGTGGAGATGCAAGCCTGCTCACAGGAAGAGAAGTTTCTAAGTACAGTAATGGAGCATGATTTTTCCCCTGTTTTGAATGATCATAATTTTGGATTTAATTTTGTTCTTATTAAAAACAAATAACATGGCTTTTAATGTATTCTTCCAAAGTCCCAGTGCTTCTCCAAATCACGTGCTTTTACTGACAGAGGACTGGCTGTAGTCCATGGTCATTTGAAATGATTGTATCTTGATTCGATTTGAAGTACAATTAGATTTGAATCCTTATACACTCTCCACTGTTGTGTGATGTTTACTACACTTCTTTTGATTCATAAAAGCTCTGTTAAAACTGCTTCACTGTGCCCTCCTTGTGCGCTCGGCCCCTCTCATTGTGCAGGACTCCGGGGCCCTGGTGTGACTGTAGAGGGACACCACACACTGTACCTGTGAACACTGAGTCTGAGGGCTACAGCAGCGCTACACTGATCCTCATAGCAGCTCTAATAAGCCAATGTTTCCTAGCAACCACAGCTCTTCCACTTTTGGAAGAACTGCGTAGTAACAAAAATGAGTATCCAACAAGTAGCTGTATACTGACGTCCCACTGTGGTTTTGTAGGAATGAGAAGTGTGTCCATTTTAACGACAGGAAAGATTTGCCATTAAGATCACTGGCTCCATAAAATGTGTTGTTTAAATCCATTTAGTATTTTTTTCTTGAGTTTTCACACCATCTAAAAACTTATGTGGCTGTTTCCTCCTGTTTGTGTAGTGTATCGTCATGGTAACTAACCTCCCAGCTGAAAACCAAAGTAGGGCAGATTCATGGTCGCCCCAAACCTTCACTGGAATAATAAAAATGAACACAAATTACAAGCTTCTCTGCTGTAATAAAGCAATGTAATATTGGCCATTTCTAGCTAGATTGTCAATTAGGGCTGTGTAATTAAACGCATTTAAACAGAGATCCTGTCATTTATAATAGTCTATGATCAGCTTGGGTCTTTTTAATGGAGAGATCTACAGCCAATCCTCCTTCAGTAAAAGCATGTAGTTTAGAGTTCAGACTCTGGAGGATGTTTTTTGTCTTTGCACAAATCTGTATCATTTATAATCAAGAAGTAAATATTGAAATCTATATTTTTATCAAATCAAAAATTGTTATTGGAAAAAAAAAACCGTTTAATTGTTTTTTCTATGAGCTATGGACAATTTTGGAAAGTAACAATCCATTTTGTTTTGCTCTTTTTAAAAGGCCCCTATTAGGCTATTTTTCTGATCTATGTTATAATGTTGTTTCCTCATCACAAACAAACATGTGTGAATGAAACAAAACACAACTCCAGGTCTAACACATAAACCCTGTATATTTAGACTGAGTTTTTCTCAACCAGAAACTACTCCACCACCTTGTGATGTCATGTTGTAATACACTGGCACTCACTAGAATCATTTGGATGATTTCAACCCTGGAATTTCCAATCTCTACTGAAGTCTGTCTGCATCTTTGGAGATGTAGACAGACTAATAATAAAGGATTACTAGCATGTGAATGAAACAAAACACAAACGGGTGAGGCAAGTTTTTGATGAGGTAACAGCATTATAACATGGCTTAAAGCTCACAAGAGTCAATTTTGCGTAATATAGGACCTTTAAATGATTTATTTTTCTGTGTATTCCAGATCTCACCAGATCAAGACCAGGCTAGTTAGTACTTGGATGAGACACCTCTGGGAATACCAGCTGACGCGGTGGTTCTCATACAAACTGCTATTGTGTCCTTTGGCAAGACACTTGACTCACATTGCCTAGCGTGTATGTGGTTTGTGAGGGTTGGTGTTGGTGGGAGAGGCCGATGGCATAGATTGGCAGCCTTGCTTCTATCACAGCATTATGATCATTGACCTCTCCATAAAGCTTTAATAGAAAATGAATGGAAAAAAAAAACCCCAAAAAAAACATTACGTATATATATTCTGAGTAATTATAATGTGCTGTTTTTGTTTTAATGAATGAAACCTTTGCATGAAACACTGCATAATCTTTTAAATGTGTACATTCCCTGAGGCAGGTACACCTTTAATGTCACGCTCCAACCCTCCACTCCCCCCTCCATGTAGCTCTGTTCCCCTGATCTCCTCCATTGTTGTTGTTATGGTGGTGGCGGTGGGTGGAGGTGTCGGTTGTGAGCGGGCCCAGCGGGGGTGGAGCAGTTACATAAGACCCAGAGATCAGCCCAGCTGTGGCGTGTGTTTGGCCCAGGAGGGTGAGGGGGGTGCCAGCCGCTCATGCCCCCTCCACCTGCGTTTGGTCTGGGGCAGGGAACAACACTGAGTCAAACGTGCTAAAATATCAACTAAATATTCATGGCTTTTTACTAATAGGATTTTGTAGTGTTTTGGTCCATTCATTATGTGGTCTTCAAAAATTTGACGATAATCTGTTGGCCTTACAAATGATCAGATGTGGATTTTTTTTCAGCAGATGCCAATAGCCCATAATTGTCTTTCTGCTGAAACTAGTATTGAACTAGATAATCATTTGAAGAAGTATCAGTGCTAAAAAAGTCACATCAACAGGACAGAAATGAAACTTTCCTGAATAGAATGATGTTGAGCTGTATCAGAACAAGTATAAGACACATAGACTAGTATATGACCATGGACCACTATGGAACCTACTGGACGACTGAGGGATTACACAGATATAAGGCCACAAGGTAATATCATTGTTGTATGGGAATCGTATCAGAATTGGTATTGTGTATCAAGTCTGTTTCTTAGTATCGAAATCAAGTTTGTAAATACCAATTCACACATGCAGCCTGACCCGGGAATTTGCCCAGCGTTTTGCCAGAACAGGGTCATGTGTGAACAAAGCCAGAACTGATTTTCCTGCATTTCTTGATCTGGCAATTTCCACGGCAAATTGACTTTTATTAGCTTTTAACCATGTTATAACTGTTCCCTCATCATTAACTGTGTTGTAGAGCTATTTTGATTGATTCATGCATGTTTGAGTAATCCTATATCTGTTTTCACCTGTCTATCCCCGCCCACGGCTTGGTACATACTTAAGATTCAAAACCAGACTCCAGGTCATACATGTCTTGAAAACTTGTCATATAGCCATTTTTCAACAACAAACATCGCATTAATTAACATCCACTGCTTGAGGTGTGACACATTTTAGAGCAATATTGTGGTCAAACTGTATGGTTATTACTAACTACCTGAAAATCATAATATGGCTCCTTTAGAATCTATGGAGCTCGACAGTGAACGCCCACCATGTGGTTCTGGAACAGAATTTTCCATTCATTTTTCCCATTAACTTTCCAAAAAATCAAAAGCTTGCTCAGGGATATTCAGCTAAGTTTTAACTAATGACCACCAGATCCATAATTTTATTCCAAATCTGTTTCTGAAACTTTATAAACCGCAAAGTTATTAAAACATTTAACTGAGTCTTGCAATTTTAACAGCCTTTTAGTATTTTAGTATTAGTTAGCACGTAGCTGGTTAGCCTCCGTGCTGCCTTTGAACTCTTAATATTTGAATTTTACAAAAGTCTATGGGAAAAATTAATGGAACATTTACTTCCGGAACCTGAGCAGGCTGTCACTGTTGAGCTCCACTGCAAAACCCACTAATTGAAGTGGAGTTGTTAAGTGTTGTAAGTAGCACTGATAGCACTTTTGAGTTTTTATCGTGATTGTGTAAACATATAATCACATCTTAGCTTCATTTCTCTTCTGTTACTTTAACAATACACATCATTTTTAACTTTCTTTTACAATGGAACATAATAACATCCATGTTGACATCAATGTGATCGTACCAACAGAAACAAGAAAAACCAAAAAAGTAATATGCACGGTTATGTTTACTTTTGCCCAAAAAGAGTGGGAAAAAGAAAACTTATTTTATACCCACCCCCATCACCCACATCTGATGCACTGAGGACGATATACCAATACTGACAGAGATTGACAAGGATTTTATGTTTTATGTTTTATTTTTCGTCTAATAAATATCCACCTTTCTGGATAGTTCAAACATTGACCCAAAACTCCCCAAATCCCGCCACACAAATATTGCACTTCCGAGCTAGCTTCTGTTAGCGTTGCCATGGCAGTTATGTAGCGCTAATACAGGGTTGCCAGTGTGGTAATTAGCATCTTTTTTTCACACAACTCTTAGTGCTTCCTCTGCTGCGTCTTGTCCTCCTTTTTCATCATCAACGTGTTACAAAAGCTTTTATAGTTTCTGTGAATGCTTTCAGAGTGTTTATTGAAGTGTGCTAGGAAGCTATTAAAACATTCCATTAATAACAATAATGAGAATAGTGCCCTCGGCTTTTTTGTCTAGACACGCAGCATTGTTTTACAGTGTGGAGCCTTAAAGTGCATGTCAGATGTTTACATGTTTTTGTATTATTATTTCATTTGATGGTGTAGTACCTGTGCTAATTATTCATATTTTTACATCAGTCAAGTGGCAGTTTGTGAAGAAAAATTGATTGAAAAGTTAAAGCAAAAATACAGGAAGTAGAGCTCAGTTCTGAAAAGTAATCCCTCTTCTTATATCATCAACATTCTATACAAAATTCAGGGACAATTTACAGACAAGGACACAATTTCTCACAGTTTGCACATTCATTTAAGAAAATAAAGATCCTGTTATGTATTTTCATTTGTCAAATCATAACTATTGTTCAGGAATGTTTTTGACGAGAGAACAACATTATAACATGGTAGAAAGCTTGATTTTGCATAATATGGAGTTTAAAAACACAGTCGCTTCAAGCGCTTCCTGTATTATAACATGACATCACAAGGTGGAACAGTGTTTTCTGATTGAGAGAAGAACCTAAAATGCAGGGCTTGTGTGTTAAACATGCCTGAATGAAACAAAACACAACTCCTGGTATATTTATGATGAGGAAGCAATGTTATAACATAGATTAAAAAACAGCATAATATGGGCCCTTTAAGTGTCTTGCATGAGGTGTTAGAACCATCAACCTTCCAATTATAGTGTGGCGGCTTTACCACCTGAGCCACAGCCACATATACCAAAACCAGCTGGTGCTTAAGGCAAGATCTTGAAATTGTCCTTTGCAACTTGGTCTGAAAAGGTTTACTAAAAAATACTGTTGTAGTTTTTTCCATTTACCTGGTTTTGCTGTGTAGTTTCCAAAATCTGCACCATTCCAGAAACATTTAAGAAGAATTTTTTGTCAGTGTGCAATACAACAATTTTTGGTCCCAAACTGATTATCAAAGGAACAAGATGTGCCATACTTGTGAAAACCCAGCATTTTTTGACGCCTACCATTCGATCCATAGCCTTCTGCGCTTACGGTTTTAGTCCCTGTACCACAATAGAAGAATTAAAACGTACGAAGGTGGAAGGGTACGTGTTGAAACAGTTTGTACCTTTTTTTATAATGGCAACATCTTTCTTCTTTCTTTTTTTTCTTCATCTTTCTGACTCTGTTTCGCCGGTTGTAATGTTCTTGTACTTTTTATAATGTGATTTTTTTTTTTCTGAAGACTTAAAGGGCCTGTAGCCAATTTTGAACCATTAGTGGAGAACTTATTCCAGAATGAACTTTTAGCCCCGCCCACTTAGTCCCTTTTCTCATTCTGATGTTGAACCATGACAGAGAAACAACAGTCTGGGATGGTCACAAGTAGGGCTGTCGAAAATTGGATACTAATCGATCCTAAAACTAGTATCGAAACTAGATACTCATTTGAGCAGGTATCGATACTAAAGTCACATTCACAGGACAGAAATGAACCTTTCCTGAATATCTTTAGAATGATCTTGAGCTGTATCAGAACAAGTGTAAGTCTCTCTCAGAAGCAGCAGACATATTGAGTATAATTGTGCCAGTCTTAAAGTTGTCATCTAGACTCTAAGCTTTATGAATATTTTTTCACTCTATAGTACACTTAATTTTTTAAATTTAATTTCTATCCCTCTCTCTTGCGTCCTCTTCCTGCTTTTTCTACTCTTCTACTTTTCCTCCACAGCAGCAGAAGCATTAGCCTCCTCAGCCTCTTTCTCTTTCACTCACCACCAGTTCACGATTCTGGGAGGAGCTACTATTTTCCATAACAAACGCACCATTCTCTCCCTTCATTGCATTGTCTTAACCGAATATGATAAGTGCTGTCTGCTTCATTTGTCTCTCATTGTTCAAAAAGTGCAAAAAAACAGCAAAAAGAACTGATTAAAAAGAATAATAAAACTTCCAGACAAGTTATATTTCTGCACTTTTGAGGTAATTTCAAAGTCCATGAGCGTTTTGTGCGTTACTTGATACTGTGATGCTTCAGTGAAACTAGTGATGGTCCAGTATGGATTTTTTTGAGCCGATTACCGTACTCGATATATCTTGCTGCTGTGGCCGATAACCAATATTTACTAATATTTTGTTTATTTTTGTAACCTTTTGTTTTGTAACAAAAAATAAAAAAATGAATGAAATGAAACTAGTTGTATGATTGATACAGCCAAAGCCTAATTTCTCTTCTATTTCTGTTTTAATTGATTGGTCTGTTCAAAATGACAAATCTGCCGCACTGAGGACAAACTAGGAATGACACATTTAAATTTTCAATATTGCATTGATACAAAATAAAATCCTCAGATACTATAAGCACTTATCTGATGAACTGCCATAAAAACATGCTGGTAAAATATTGCCATAAGAATGATGGGGAAAAAAAAAAAAAAAAATTGCAATATTGCCCACTCCTACAAAAGCTGAATTTGCCTTTTTAATAACGCCCTAAGTGAAATTGGCGGGACGTTGGCAGCTAAGTCCTCTTTAGCTCAACCCCTGTGCTTAAACGTTTTGTATTTTCAGGAAACTCCCCAGATGCCGTCGTCAGGGGCAACGGCTTTAGTCTCCCCGCAGGTCTGCACCCTCTAAAGCTTATCCCTGGCCTTTTCTTTGCTCCTCTTGTCTCTGTGCTTGCCCTAAGGGAGGCTCTGGTCCCACATCTGTCAAACTGTCACCAAGCTGCTGTCCTCTGCCCGCCCCCCTGCTCCCCTCCGGTCATACGCCCGCCCTCCCTCTGCCCATACACCAGCCCGACCCGCAACCCCCTGCTCTGTGTTCTCATGCTCATTAAACGTGCACTTGTGGAGCTCAGTTTGACACCTCACCAAATAGCTGCAGTGGTATTTTGCATAGTGATGAACGATAATGGAACCGATATCAATAACCGATAATTTGAAAATGTGTATCATTGATAACCGATAAAGTAAAACTGATAATACTTTTGAAATTAAACTTTTTTTTTTTTAATTTATAGACTTAAATGTGACTAAAGCAGACCATATAATACATATAAAGCCTTAAATATATGACAGTATTGGGTTGTAGCCTGCTCATAAGCTCTATATAAATGAATTATAGATCTCCTATACATTACCTACATTATTTATTCTTCCCACATTGTAAATGCTGTTTTATTTTGTTATTTTCCTTATTATTAGAATATGACTTATCTGAAGCATATTCTATCTGTGGGTTTCATGCTTTGTGTAACACAGAGGGAAAGTGGCGGCCCGCTCCTTTAACTTGAGATGGATTCTGAGTGACACAAGCTCAAAACAGCCACTGTATAATATGAATATAGACGCTGAATAAAAAGTTAACAGAGAGAGGCAGACACAGACAGGCCCGCACAGTCCATCAAGTTGCTGTGTACAGTTTTGTATCATGCTTTTGTATATCCTTAAGGATGGTTTGAATAGAGCCTGGGAGAGATCCCTGGATTACTCAGACATGCATGGATGGCATCTAAAACCTCTTCAGTCATGTTTTTGATGAGGGAATAACATAACATGGTAGAAGGCTCCAAAAAATTGATTTTGCACCCCCTCTTGAAGAACCATTTTAGGACAAGCAGGACTGCAGATCAACCTGATGATTTATCTTGGAACAGTCAACATTTAACATGTCAGGTCTTTAATGCCCTCTGAAAGGACAAAGTAAATGTAAAAATATAGCAGGGTTATGTAGCTAGACTAACAGAAACCATCACATGTGACCTGTTCTCAAGGTTGGCATGTTTACCTGCTCTCCTTTTTACAGTATAAATACATAAACTGAAGCTGTACCACTTGCTTTATATTTGTGAGAAAAGTGAAAGTAGATCCTTGGAGGCTCAGTGCATGTTTATGTCTCCTGATCTAAAGGTTAAAGAGGTCGACTCAAGCATCAGTCCAGCATTTTTATTTGTTACAATCAATCACATTACCCTGACTTTTTTGGAGTAGTGTCAGCAGATTGTGTTTGTATTCAGACCAGTTATTGTCATCTGCGAGGCAAATGCTAGATCACTAATTGCAATTTGGGTTGTTAAACGCTGAGCACATGGCTGATTATACAGAGGAAAGAACCTCCATGTTAGCTGTTGTCAGGCACTCTACGCAGTTAATTTGACTAAATTGAGGCGTCAAAGAGGTACCACAACTGTCTTTACTGTCCTTATTAGTGTTTGTAGCGCCCATAGAACCTCTACAGTAGGGCTGGGACAAATAATCGTTTTAGATGCACATCAATTCTAATAAAATGATTCTGAATCGATGCAGACACGCTGTATTTATGAAAGTAGCGCTCCTCCGGTATCACAGACCTGCCCCCGCCCCTCTCACACACAAATAGAAGCTCCACAGGACACGAATGGCCTTGAATATGAAGATTTGTCACTGAAATTCAGGACTTTCAAGAGGATTATTCTAAAATCAATACATTTTACATGGAAAATGGCTCTGGCCAAACCCGCAGACAATGTTTTTTTACATGCGGCAACTCATAAAAAGCCGCCTCATTGTTCAGGAAAACTGTGTACCTGGCAACACTGTCGTGCCGCTCCGCTTTTTTCTGTGTCCAGGATGGAGATGGCTTCGTGTTACACACTCAAAAAGTAGCTTTACTGGAAAAGGCTCAGATAAACTGTTCTAAACTAACTCCACGATGTAGAGGACAGAGGCTGTAGTTTCTCTCATAATGATCAGCAGAGAAGCAAAAAAGACAGCATGGCGCTAACGGCTAACAGCCAGATTCTCACTGGATTTTAGCGACCACAGTCCAATTGGGTGTTTTCGAAATACAAAAGTGAAGAAGAGAAGATCATATAACCATTTCAATGAACAAGCCCTTATTTCTGACCTCTATTACAGTGACATCAAGTTGACATCAGCAATCCTCGACCCTGATATGGCCTTTTTTATTTGTTGAATCAAGGACTGTTACAGTTTTTCTTTCAAATTTTTCTATTTTTAGGTACATGTCGGTCTACAATTTCATCAAAGAAATTTCAAGTTTAATTAGAGAAAGAATTGCTGCCTGGAAAACTGCACACACAACTTGGATTGAGCATTTTTTTTTGTAAAAAATAGAAATGGTTCCTTATCAACAGTGAGAAAGGCAAAAACGTTTTACTTCATGTCTATGCTGATAGTCACAGAAATCCAGCAAAGTTCTGGAGGACAGTAAGAGCTCTCTGAGAACCTAGTATTCATACATTAC
>KN473942.1:0-38974 GCA_000787095.1 Periophthalmodon schlosseri
CACACACTTTTCGTAGCTATAAATAATCCACCGTCATCAGGTCAGAATAGGCAAAACTGATTACAACATTTTTTTGTGTGTGATCAAAACAGGGCAATGCTTTATCAGGAGCTTTAGTCATGTTGTGGTGTGTTACAAAAGTGCAGAATAATGAAGGTATTACTGGAAGGCCACAAAAACTGTGGTAAGTAGCAGAAGTTTAAAGTTCAATGCTGAGTGCACTTACAATGTGATGATGGTGTTACCCTTACTGTCCCATTATGCAAGAAGGATTCACTCTTCTGATAACAGGGCTACAATGCTACAACTGACAGGGCCTTTGACTGCTTGGATCAGTAAAATATGTGTAAAAATATGCTTACTATAGTGCAAATAAAAAGGAGCACATTTACAAGTCTGTCTGACTTGTAGTTATTTTGTCATATTGGTTTTTAATATTAACTACTGTATTATGTTTTCACTATTGTCCCCAGCACCAGTGTGTGTTGGCGCATATATTGTAAGTATGTGCCACAGTCACTTTATGATGACAGCATGTCTGGGGTCTTTACATCAGTCGATGTTTTCCATCTGCCCGTCTGACTGTTTCCTTAAATTAACCCTTAGCAAAAACCACAAGTGACTTTTACTGGTGAAGCCATGAGCCATAGGCAGAAGGCAGCCCTACTATTTCAGGCAAAACATCCATAAATAAAATGAGGAAAGGTCAGCTGAAGATCATCCCCAAGCCAATGTTTAAATAGTTTTTTATTATTTGTTTTATTATTATTATTTAATAATAATGCTGAAGATTATAATATTAGCCAGTACAAAAATATGCACCAGTGCTAGGTTTCAGATGGCATCACACTCTATAGGCCATTCATTTCATCACAGTACAGATCAGGGGCAGGCCTATTACAGTTTTTTTCAATTGCTTTGGCACATTTTCTAAAATCTTTCATAAATCTGGCAAATCTTTTGCACACTTTGCAAAACTATTCACTTAAGACACAAAACAATTCAGAATGTTGGAAAATGTGAGTCTGGCCACGGGTGTATCTCCCTGTTTTCAGATGGGCGTGATAGACAGGTGGATTAGCCAATCGGGGGGGACACACGGTCCATCTGTATTGAAAAAAAGAAAGGAAAAAAAGAAAGGAAAAAATATCACAGGGGACTGAAAAACATTGCTGATTTCTGCAGAATCAATGAGCTCCTTGGTTTCACATGTGTCGCTGAAAAAAACAAATCGGATTGGATGATCACGTTTGGACAGGCAGCGGAGAGCGTGGGGACCAGACTGATATCAACCTGTGTAAAAAATACAAAGAAATATCATTCTGGATTTGCTAGGAAATGTAGGACCAGTATCACACTGTTTCTGATGGTTTGAGAGGGAGGTGAATGCTGTAGGCCTAAATAAAGGTGCAATCATTTAGGGAACAACAAAAATGTAATTTTCAAATCCTGTGCTTTTTAGCAGTTGATAACTGAACTGTGTCTGACCTGAACTTCAAAGTTGAAAAATAACCTGGTTCACACAGGTTTTCACTACAGAAGTCTTTTACATTGTGTTTCTAGTGCTTCTATGTTTATAAAATCTATTCGTATTGTGATTTCTGTGGGTTCCCTTTTGACCTTTGTATCTTTGGTTTATGGACTTTGATAAAAGTGTGCACTATTTAGGTACATAGACTATAGCATATGCATAGAAAGTGTTACAATTGCAATCTGTGTTTAAATAGTTGATTGTTGTGTTCAAAGTACTGCAAAAAGTGTTTTGTGGTTTTGATATGAGAGTTAAGGCTTGGAAATGAATATAAGGTTGTGACTACATGAACTGAGTATTTGCTCGGGTGGCAAAAACATAACATTCTATTCCAACCCCAGTCCAGTAGAGGACGCGCGTGTATTTTATTCATTTCGGGCGGAACCAAGTAGAGCGCTCCGCAGGTTCCCCCCGGGTCTATTTTGATCACGGACCACACACAATCAGAGCGGCAACTGTTTTGTACGATTTATCTACGTTTTTTTCACTTTTTATAAATCAATGGATGTTCCAGGTAAAGTTTTACGGCATTCTGTCTTTCCATAAAGCATTAGATACGGCAATAGTAGCGATAACATAAGCAAACAAAGCGACAATGATCACATAACTTTAGTAACTTGTCAAAAATATCAGGCTACTCCTTATTACCCGTATGCCCTTGTAACAGTGCAGTTAACAGAGATAAACCACGAATCTGCGAATTATAACATGAATATTGAGCTGTTGAAATTATAATGAGCAATTTTGTCACTACAGTAAACTGACCACGTGTTTTGATCTTAATAGGACCAAATAAAGATAACATCAGAGCGGGGTGCAAGAAATGTGGATATCGTAAGTTTCATTAGACTATTTTAACCCATGTTTTTGCGTACCTGTACATCAGTGTAGTCTTTTGTTATTATGTTTGTTTTCTCAGCGGGGCATTTGACTTTTGAGTGCCGAAATTTCATAAGAGTTGACCCTCAAAAAGACATTGTACTGGACGTGAGCAGCACCAGCACAGAGGAGAGTGAAGACGATGAGCCGCTGCAGGTCAATGAGAGGCAACGTAAAGGTAAATGGAGTAAAAAGCCACCTCTGGATTTGACATATTAAAAAAAAAAATGGCTCATTCATTTGTCTACCTCCTTTTTGTAGGTAATGATGACCGAAAATTAAGGAACAAACGCAAGAAGAGCAAGGAACGCAAGTCAAGAAAAAGGTAACTTTATGTTTGATTGGCAAACGGTTAACCCAAATTCATTCATTAGAATATTTTAGTATAGACTTTTAAGTTTGATTTGAGTGAACCTAAACCAAACAACAAAGCAGTAGAGCTATTTTTGCACTCATGTTCATATGGATGTGAACGGATTTTTGAATCTTTTGTGGTATCTTTTTACACATACAAAGTTATGTTTCTGACTTAGATTGATTATCTAAATCTAAAGCTACTTTGTCATAGTAGTCATAACAGTGATGTTCAAGAGAAGACTGGTGAAGCACTGAGGATTTCAGTCAGTTCATGTACTTATTCTTATTTTTATAGTGTGAAATACAGCCATCTGCTGTCCAATACAGATATAACAGGTTGGCACATCTTATTCCGGCATCAAAATGTGAGCATTGTGAACAGTAGCAATAAAACATATTTTTTTTTCTCATAATGTGCATTTCCAAATGTGCATCAACACAGGCACTGATTATTTAATAAGGTGCCATTCAAGCATTTCATTGCTTTGAAGTTCAAACCAATTTATTACACCAAAATGTGCCCACAGTGTAGCACAGGATGCAAACCGCTCTATGAAGGGAATTTATTGAAAGTTCCCAACACAAACCAAGACCTTGTTGGTCATAATCACTTGCAGGAGTTTCTTGTCAACATGTAGTGCTTCTTAGTGATGGGGAAAAAATTAGAATTAATGAGATCTCAAAACCAGTCACAGCACAAAGCTTCACCAAAATGAGCTTCACCAAAATACCTTGAGCCATGCACAGCCTCACTACCAAACCATAGGTTTCCTCCGGGTTCTCCGGTTTCCCCTACCTAAAAACATGTACTATAAGCTCCCCAAAGCGTACTCTCCTGAAAATCAACTTTTTATGAACTGATAATGTTGCCTTCTTTTTTTACATCCTCCAAAATATATTTCAAATGCAATTTTATTTACAGATCCCCTTCATCTTCATCAAGTGATGAAGAGACACCAAAAAAGAAAAAGAAGAAACACCAGTCCAGCTCTGACAGTGATGAGCGATCCAAGAAGAAGAAACTGAAAAGCCACAAAAAGAAAAGTAAAAAGAACAAAAAGGACAACAGTAAACATGACAAAAAGAAGCACAAGAAGAGGAAACATGAATCGTCCTCCTCATCAAGCAGCAGCCAATCCCCAGACAGTGACTGACTATGAACCAAATGTACCAAATGTGTCATTTTGGGTTTTACTGAACATACTTTTAGGTTTCTAGGTAAATGGGGGATTATAAAACCATAATTTTAAGTGAATATGTTTGTAATGGATGAAAGTGTGTCGAAACAATATACATTTTTTTTAGTGAACATTGAATGCATAAAACACCATGCTATAAAAATGACAGTCGATCTGTGATTCCAGAAGATTGTGAAATTGTACTGTAAATTATCCACCCACATTCATTTACATGGATAAATGGGGATGCTTGATGTCCATTTATCTTACTGCATTTTTTATAATAAAATAATAAAAGTTGTTTGACACTATTTGTAAAATGCTAATTTGTGCTACAGATAAGTACTTTTACATGTATTCTACCACTTTTATTTGCCCAAATATCCTAAATTGCCTATTTCGCTGAATACCAAGTGAATGTTCATGTGTCTTCCAAAAGAGGGCAGCACAGCACATCAAATAGATGCTGGGGCACATTTGACCTTAGAACACAAAATACACATATCTTCTTAATCTTCACTCACTAATCCTACATTTCTTAATCAAGTGGTGCATATTATTCCATTGAAAACACATTCACTGAATGTACAGTACCCGGAAATGAAGAGTTCTTAATGTCTAATGTGTTTTTGTTGCCCTCTAGTGCTCACCGAGTGAATGTTGAGAACCTAAACCCCCTGAGGGCGATAATATCTCTTCCAAGAAGTTGTGATGACACATGACAATGATGGATTATGAAAACACGAAAGTTGTGAATGCCTTGGGAAAATGCCAAACGTCAATCTGATTTGCCAGAGCCTTCATCTGTTTATACAACAGAAGAAGCTGTAAGTCACGTCCGCATTTCCCATATCACACCACCACAAACATATAGCCCACCCACAACCAACTGTGTGTGTGTGTGTGTGGTGTTTGCGTGAGTGATTGGTGGTGGTCAGAGGGGCTGTGCAGATTGGCAGCCTTGCTTCTGTCAGTCTGCCTCAGGGCAGCTGTGGCTACAATAGTAGCTTACCACCATCGGGTATGGAGTGAATTAATAATGACTACAGTGTAGCACTTTGAGAGGCTTTGACAAGCCTGTAAAGTGCACTACAAGTGTAAAGTATTGTTATTATTATTATTATTACACAAGCTACAATCACTGTAGTTTTCCATTTGAAGCGTATAAAAACATGTAGATTTCTTGATGGACTGATTACACCCAGTGACAATATACCATTCCTGAAAAGATTTCCATTGTATTATTTGTAATGATTTCTTCAAACTCTTGTTTGATGTGTGCTGTTGTTTTCTCGCTCTTCATAAAGGCATCATTCATTTTGCTTATAACCTAAGGGGATGTGTGTTGTAACACACTGAGCTATGCAGAGCTTATGAATGAATTCACTGTCACAGCATGCATTTTATAATACATTTTAAAATATTTAAGTTGTATTTTGAGAACACAGAATACATCTATACAAAGTTAATATAGATCTTGGTTCTCAAACTGTGGTTATGGGCCTGTTTGTTGAGACCTGTCCCAGTTTATTCCTGGTTTAAACCATATTTCAGAATGGTAGTGGCTCAGTGGTCAGGCCCTTCACCCACAAAACCAAATGTTGAGAAGTTCTGACCAGTGCATATGGACATTGTGATTTTGGACAAACAAGGCACTTCACCCTCCATCTTCTGTATGAACGTTAGGGTCGGGTGATATGAACATAAAAATTGAATGTTGATCCTATCCTGGTTAGGATATGCTCCTTTGATGATATCGTGAATCACTGTGTCTCTGTCTAACGCAGCAGCTCAGGCATTCCTATTGGTCAATCACCATCATACAATGGATTTAACCAATCATGGTGAAGAGTACATTCTCAATGAAGAAAAAAAAAAAGGATATTTTTTGCATATCGCTCACCCATAATGAGATTTCTAGCCCATTAATGCTACGCTTTCATATCGTTGTTTAGTACTAGTTTTGTGAATCATCGAGTTATATAAAGGGGCATAGAAATAGCTGTTGGAAAACTTAAACTGTTGACCGAGCCTAAGTCCAAGAATTATTAGTAAACAAATTAAGTAACTCAACTCTATTGTTACCGGAGAAACTTTCTATTGTGTAACTTCATAATTGTCCAGATGGCGAGAAGTCCATTTGAAGGATAGAATGAAGTGAACAAGTGTGGCCGTGTGCAGCCGCATTGAGGACCCCATATGCTGACTGTATAAGAAAACAAGCTCTCCTCCGCTCACCAGATCATTGACTTTTATTGAGCCTGTTAGGCCTTACCCAAATGCACAGCAAATGGGCCTCCACTGAGCCATTTAAATGAAGATAAGATATTCACAGTCATCTTTTTTCAGTGGCTTATCTGCAGAAGAGCGCTGATCTCAGTATCTCCAAGGCATTCTCTCCAACTTGGAAGAAATGTGTTAACAAAATGGTAGTGGAAATGGTGTGCTATTGCCTCAAATGGTCTCACATTAAAACTTAAGTAGTAGTTTAGGACAGGAATGGCCAATAAAGAAGTCCTTAGTCCTGATTTCCATATTTATTCGATTAGCAGGTTAGACTGTGATGCTAGAGCTGTATTCTACAAATGACTTGCTCAATGGCACTCCAGCAGGACTTCATTTGACTCTGAGAACCTATGCAACCGTCTTCGCCTGCTTCTCTTAACCTTATGGCCAGCACTATACTACTACACACCAAGGCATATTATCTTCCCAGAAATAAAATGAAAATCCCTTATGCAGCTCTTTGGTGGGAACAGCCCAAGCTGAGAGATGGCGCCGGTTTTGCGTCTGTAACCACTGTTGAAATATTATTTCAGAGGCAAGCCGTCCCCGCATCTTGGAGCGCACTGAGCAGAGCACTTGAAGATCGCATTAGGGCCAAGAGGCAAGTGGCTATACATTTGCTACCAATTTAGTTTGTGCATCTTAAGTTTCGTCCTCCTCTTCCTCTCCTGGCCCAAATGCAGTCAATGACCTCTAGGATAAATAGACAGCAGGCCACATGACCCCAGCCATCAAAAACGGAGGCTGTAATAAATACGACATGGCTTTAGAGGAAGTGTGTTCGATGTTCTCCCAAATCCTGCAGGGAAAGAAAACGAGGGGGCGAATGGGGTGATGGTCAGGACTTTTCCCAGCGACTGTTATTACCGGCCCGGGTTCTGGGTTCCCGTTCAGAGCCGGCCTTGTTCATACAAACGTTGAGGTTTTGAGGCAGTGCTGCTCTGACTGGGTGGCTTCCACAGGGAATTAGCGCCAGGTCGCCTTGGCCCGGGATCAGTGGGCCCTCAGCACTAACCTGTGTGGAGCGGTGGGCCAAGTGGAGTTGGTGGTGGTGAAGACAGGATTCTTGGCTCTGTAATGTGGGCCAGACACTGATGCTCTAAATCAAACAGGATTCTGATGCTTCAGCCTAATGTTTAGCCTCAATAATTCTGACCTCAAAGTGATTTCATTTAACAACTACTTTCCATGTTCCTCAAATGGATTTATTCCACTGTTGACAGCTTTGCACACTCTGAAGACAGATGGAGGGATGTTGAGGTCAAAGAGGATAGCAGTCATTTTAGAATTAAGGCAATTTATGAAATTATATTAACCATTTGTGTGCACAATGTATGCTGACAGCCTACTCAACTCAGCTGTCAAATATGATTGTCAACTTGATGCGCTGCAACTGAAAACTATTATCCTTTGTCCCATTTTCAAATATTTCATAATAATACAAATCGCTCCCTGATTCTCAAACTGTGGTTCAAGGACTACTTGGATTCTTCGAGTAGAACGTAACATCGCTAGGAATTCTTCGTTTAATTCAGTCTAGCTAATCTTTGTTTAAGTCCTCATTTAGGACTGGTATAGTCATGATTTGGCCCTATTCTGGAACCTGCTTGTCTCCATGGAGATGTTATTGCTTGGCTTGGAATGTTCCACAGTACAGCTTTAAACTTGCCCATCTATTAGACTGTGAATCATTCTGCGCTAAGCAATAACCTCTCCATGGTGACAAGCAGGAAGTGGACCCCCCAAATGAGAAAGGTTCCACAGTGCACCTTTAACTTGGTATTTTGTTTGTTGTATTTTACAGCATCCCACAAGGATCAGGGAGATGGCATGATGTACACCGCACTGAAAAACCAAACCAAATCCGTACGCAGCTTCAGCAGCACTCCTGCGGTAAGTGGGTGTTAGCATGTCCCCAGCAGCAGCAGACACATGTGAGTGCTTTTACCAAGACGTGGTGTCATCTCTGAGCGACACATCTGCTCACTCTGACCATATTTTAGTGTTCTTTCCATTCGCAGTTTATATGGAAAGAGTCGTGTGCCTTTGTTCTGTGGGGGGTGAGCCGTCCCTTTGTCTGCAGAGAACATCAAACGGACACACAGCCTGGTACGAGGGACATGTTATGGCTTCAACAAGACATCAACACAGTTATTTTCTGTCCTCTTGCGCTCACTAGTCTTTGGAAAAGTTGTGATGCGCTTATAAACTCGAGCAGATGGCATCCCGCTTTAACAGATGCTGCCAAATGTTTTTGCGTCTTAAGGTGGAATTATAATCTCTTGCAAAGCTTTGAATAACAAAAAAAGTTATTTTGTCATTTAAAGACAGGTGAACTAACTTTTCTAGTGGAGGGTCCGCCACCTGCTTGGAGATGTTACTGCCTTGCCTGCTATTTTTTATAGCATGGCATTAAACTTATGTATCTTGTGTTTATTCATACAGTTGTGTTTGCATTGCTAATTGTTTGTATACATTCTAGTTGTGAGTAGAGTCGCTTCCCCACAGATCTGACCCGTAACATTGCCTGCTGGAGATAGATAAGTCTAATACCATACGGCGGAACATTCCAGGCAAAGCAATGACATCTCCATGGAAACAAACAGGTGGCGGACCCATCACCAGAAAAGTTGCATACTGCACCTTTAACCGTGGCCCTGTTCACGCCTTCAGAAGTATTGAGCTCACCCGCCGAAGGTTTAGTGCCATACTCAGAGGCACCTCGCTGCGGTCTGCATTCAGCTGAGAGGGTTACTCATTTTCTCCAGACAGTTTCCAAACTTTTTCAGAGACATAAACCACAAAGTGTCAGAATGCTATTTTGTAGAAGGAGAAAGAAATGGATGTTATATTGCTCAAGAGCCATCAGCGACTGTTAAAGCTATGGACGAGTCAAAGCAAATTGTGCTGCACTCTGTGTAAATACGAGTGAGTATATGCACTGAAATTAGAGAGACTTTATTTTAATTAACGTACTTACATATACATTTGAATTTGCTTGGGCTTAACTATCATCTGCAAATGGACAATTTCTGTTTCTGATTGGCAATTTTCTTTTAATGGAAGAAATTATGTTCTGACAAGCTGCCATGCAAGTCCAGAAGCTCTTTAGAGTTCACAAAGCTGCATAAGTGCCAAAGTGCAAATATTCTGGTATAAATGGGTGAAATCTGTTAGAAGTGATGTGCAGTGCAGAGTAAATGAGGCGATTGTAAAGAGAGGGTCCAGTCAGAATGTACTGTGTGTGGGAGTGTTTTTATAATGAAAGACTTAATTATTCATTAAAGCCTGTGAGGAGCTTAGAGTTTAGCACTGAACATCAATGAGGCTTAAAACTGACTGTTAATGGGAATGGTCTGGTTATTAACAGCATGCTCTTCTTTGCTCTGCTGGTCTGTGATGGACATGGTGGTGCAGCTTATCTTCAAACACAAGTCCACAAATGTTAACAGTATGTTCTGTAATACAACAAGGGAATACAACCACCATGGCTATGTATTATTGTTAAAGCAAAGATCTATTATGCAAATTGAACTTTTATGGGCTTTGAATGTGTTATTATCGTGTTCCCTCACCATTAGCTATCCCCATAGTATTCATATACATGCGTGTATGAGTAATGCTTTAATGTTTACAGTTTCACCGAGGCCTGTCAAGATAATTACTAGCATATCGGCTATCGGCCTTAAATCTCCAGCACAGGCCGATATTTTGTTTTGGTCAATCTGCTGTTTAAAAAATAAACATTAACATAAACTTTATCTAACACTTTAATACGAAGAGATAGCTGCACAAAACATGACTACATAGCTCTCTTATAGGTTTGTAGTAAAAAAGGCCTTGGGGGAAGTTTGTAGTAAATTTAATTTGGGGGAAAATAATCAAAATCAACCCAGCATATTGGCCCAAAAATATTGGCAGAGCTTGTCGGACATTGGTTGCTATGTATTCTAAACAATCAGTATCGGCATCGGCCATGAAAAAACCCCATATTGGTCGATCTCTAACACAAACTAACTACTTCAGTGTTGCATTCTGTTATTTAGTTATTGTTTTTATTTAGTTCACTTAGTTCAAACAATATTTTAAATAGTTTTTGGGGATAATGCTATTTTACAGTTTGGTTTCAATATTATCATTTATCGTGTATATTTACTTCAGCAATATATCGCACTTCAAATTTTGTTATCGTGACAGGCCTAGTTTCACTTACCCCCTGTATACACTCCCTGCTACTAACATATTCAAATATTCAAAATTCAAAGCATAGACTCCGGTTTATACAGTAGTTACATCAGTTTGACAACAACAACAAAAGCAACAGATACATTTGCCACTTGTGCATAACATCTGCTTTTTGGGTTTAAATATTATTTTGAAGATACACTTTTGATCAAATAGTAAACAGCAAAGCCCTGCTCTTGCACTCAGTATGTGTGATCTGTCTGAATGCTGTTCAATTGCCTTCACTAACATGTTTTGAGGTAACGGCTAAAATATTGTCATTTTTCATTCACGACTTCAAACGGACCAGTGGTAAAGAAGAAAGCACTCAAGAGCGTAGCCACAGAGAAGGTGGTAACCAGAGATGTTTTCACAGCTATTCCCTGTTGCATTTGGTTCTAACCACACCTGCAGTGCATGGGAAAGACTACTACACACATGCAGAGTATCGTGAGGGTAGAGAGAATGGAGTCATGGATTCATTGACCCCCCTTTAGGGATCAACCCCTGCAACTGTGGGATTTGGGTGGGATATATATATATACATGCAGAATATGGTGCAGCAACCAGTTACTCCTACTAATGTGTACGTGTAAGTAAAGTAAGTGCTGGAAATCTGTGGTTTATTTAGATACTTCATCTTCTGCAGGAAAATATATTTTCACAAGTTTGTTTTTTATCTTTTCCATCTAGCAAACACAGCTATGAACTAAACAGGAAGTGTTTTCATGTTTTATCTGAGTTGGTGAATACACAAATAATATGAACCACTAACTGAGGCTGATGGCATTTAAAGAAAAGTTCTGTTTTTAAGGATATAATTTCTTTTCAGCACAGTTCTACCCGTATGGACACTTATTATTTGAAAAAAAAGATGTTCTATGATATTGAAGATTTAATAATGTCAGTTTATTCACCAGCCACAAGATGGTGCCAATGATGACGCTCAGATGAGTAAAGCATGGCGCTTATTTTAACCATCTTTGACTGCCTAATTAACCTAGATAATTAGAAACTTGGGTTCGTTTTAAAGACAATACAGACAGTATAGTAGGCAGGTAGGTTGCTGATGTAGAAATAAGACAAAATGACATTTTTGTAGATAATTGCAGACGTAGAGGCACAACCAATACAATACAGCCAAATCACAATAAGCTGAATTTAAACAGATTTGTGCTCAGAATAATGTCATGCCCACTTTTGCATAGGACTTTTTATCTGTCGTGACCCATTTCCAGGTCGCTCTAACTATACCACCCTGACTGTATCTTGTATTATGAATATGATTTAGTGAGTTTGGGCGCGCGCTGTGAGGCTCGCGGGTGATACGTCAGATCGGGGCGTGTCAATGCGGCTGAAAGGGCCACTGTTGACCGCTGTGATGGATCTATGCAGGAGATTGGTCATGGCCTACAGAATGCCCCGATGGTCTGTGCTCTGGCTAAACCTATTATTTCAGCAGGGTGTGAGTAATGTAGCCGTCCGCAGTGCCGCTCTCTTTCTGAGTAAACAACGCTGGCAAATCACCACCGGTACATTTGAACTTCGCCAAGTCAGTTTTTCATCGGTTACATAACGATGGAACGTAACGTGGTGGAGCGTAACGACGTAAAAGTAGTAAAGTACTGTGCTTAACTAAAAAAATGTAGGTATCTGTACATTGCTTAAGTCAGTTTTAAAGGGTATATATTTTACTTTTATTTCACTACATTTGAGAGCAGGTGTCAATATACTTTTTTAAACAGGTACTTTAATACTTTTACTTTAGATTTTTTTCATGTGATACTTTTACTTGGAGAAAACAAAAACAAACAAACAAAAAAACCTCACAACTGTATATGACTGAGCATTTATTTGAAGATTTGATAAAAAGTCTTTAAATTAAGTCTAAAAATGAATTTACACAAAAAGCGTGATCTGTAGCTGTTTTGGATCTTGGGAGTTGGGAGTTCACTCAGATCTTGATTAACAAGAGGGAACTACAGTAAAAGCTAAATTAAATCTGTCAGCTGGACAAAAAGTTGTAAGAATGAAGACGTTCCTTCAGATAGATATGAGGCTGACCAGAACTGAAGAAGCGACTTGGATGAGCAGCGAAACATCTTCACTCCTACAACTTTTTGTCCCGTTGACAGATTTAACTTTTAGCTTTTACTATAGATTAGACCTGGACGACTGAGGGATTACACAGACATGAGGGAACTACAAATCTCTTAATTTATTATTGTGTAGAAATTGATTGTTAATAATAATAATAGTCACAATCTATATTAAAGTTTGTTTTTTTTTGTTCACAGCTTCCCTGGGGTCAAGTACTTGTTTTGATTTGTTGAAATAAGCCAGTTAGATTTTGGTGACGAGCAACAGCATGATGGACAACATAGAGATGCATAAAGCCACTTTTTCAGGCCTTATATTGATACAGATGCATGAGATTTGTGCCAGTACTATATAATCACTTTATTTAGATTATAAGGATTTATATGGAACAGCAGCAGAAAGGATAAGTCACTGAGTGTGTTAGCTGAAGAGTTTGTATTTTTTAGTATTTCTATGTAAAAATACAGATTAAATGAATTAATGATTAACAAGTTTAAATGAAAAAAAAAGTCTTTATATAAATACATTGTTTCCTGGTACTTTTTCTGCATACATAGTTGAATTGGTTTTGTTTGTGAATACGGTTTGGGTCAGATACATAGAGATACATATACATACGTATATAGAGTTTTGAGAGCTTTTGCCACGCCCCCTTTTTAGTTGACTAATCGATCTTTTGTACTTTTCGTTTGTTCTTTAGTTGACCAAGAATTTCTTAAGTTGACTACAGCTCTAGCCAGCAAACCAAATCAAACCAAATTGAATTTAATTGAAAAATGCTTTGGACTTATATTCACTAATTGACTAACAAACTAGCAGTGGGATGAATGAATGCGTTCTCTAATATTGCGTAAAGTGTATAATGTAAATAATACATGACACACAAAAGAATAACAAAATCATTTCTTGGAAGCGTCTCTAAAAACTGCTCCTGTTGCTGATTCATCTTAAGAAATGTCACTGGAGCCCTCATGGTCAACCTTGACGTTCTTTTGTACTTTTCCAAAATCAATTCAAACTCATTTAAATAGCTGATGTCACTATTTTGACAGCAGAACAGTTTTATCTGTAGAAGTCAAGTGGCCGACTTCAGACAAAAGAGCACTTACATTTAAAGAAGACTAAACTTTCTCCCCTTTGAACTCGTGCTCTGATGGATGAGACTGGATTTCAAAGTGCTTCCACTGTGAGGTTGTGTTACCTTTGTCCTAGCGACACATACAGTTCAAAGTGCAAATCACTGGGCTGAACGATAGCAAAACAATAATCATATTTTTTTTCCCTTGTTTGATCTTGATTTTTTTTTTTTTTTTTCTTAATAAACCTTATAAAAATTGCATTCAATGTTAATTTAATGAACATAAACAAGACAAGACATTTTAATCAGTGCCATTTAATACAAACTATTTATGTAAAGTCCAAAATCTGCTCCAAACCACATGTTTTCACCGACAGAGGATTGGCTATAGACCTCTTACTTTAAAAGACGCTGATCGTTGATGAATTTCCAGTTGATTGTACGGCACTCGTTTTATTCACGCACTGACTGTTAAACCTGCAGTGTGTCAGAAAACAATAATAAAGCAAACTTTTCTTGCCAATATGGCTGACCTTCACTGGGAAGTCAGTTGTTTGCATAATTGGAAACAGGAAGTTCATGTCGTGTGCAGCATCCTCCCAGACTATGACGTGTGCTGGGTGTGGGAGGGCAGGGCTGTACTGGAGGTCACTGGGCTTTGTCAGATTGTAACGAAACATACTTTTTGATGTTCTCGTTTTCGGGTTAGCCAGCTGAAAACGTACAAGATAAGGAAGAGGAAGGGTATAAGGGCACAGCATAAGGAGAATATTACATAAACAATGACCTTCACCTTTATGTGGCCTGAGTGGGCAGAACCAAGAGCCTATATGCTGACAGCTACAAAGCATGTACCAGACTTCCATTAATACCAGTACCGGAAGTCAGGAAATAGTATTTGATTTTTGTATTACTGTGTTTGGTCAACAATAGAAGGTGAATGTTTATACAATAAACTCATTAAGGTCAAAATAACCCAGATCACAGGGCATAAGGTAAGGCAAGTTTATTTGTATAGCACAATGAATATACAAAGTAATTCAAAGTGCTTTACAGAATAAGAAAGACATTAAAATCACAATACAAACAAACACAACATAAGTAACAAACACAATACAAACACAAATAATCATCATAAAATTAACATTACAAAAGAAGAGTGCAGAATAAAAACCTTTCAGTCATATGCGCAGCTAAACAGAACCGTTTGGAGCCTGGATTTAAACATTGTCAAAGTAGAGGCCAGTCTCACATCTTCAGGAAGACTGTTCCAGGTTTGAGCTGCATAAAACTGAAACGCTGATTCCCCATGTTTAGTCCTGACTCTGGGCACCAGCAGGAGGCCGGCCCCTGAAGTCCTCAGTGCGATATAGCACTAACAGAGATGTACTTGGGTGCCGGGCCATGGAGAGACTTGTAACAAGCAGAGCTGCTTTAAAGTCTATTCTCTGAGCCACAGGAGCCAGTGCAGAGACCTGAGCACATTATGTGTTCGTACTTCCTGGTTCTAGTCTGGACCCGAGCAGCAGTGTTCTGGATGTACTGCAGCTGTCTTAAAGCTCGTTTGGAGAGGTCAGTGAGCAGTTACAGTAGTCTAACCTACTGGAGACAAATGCCATGGATAGTCTCTCTAAGTCTGTTTTTGACAGTCTACCATTGATTTTTGCAATGTTTTTTAGATGGTAAAAAGTTACAGATTTTATTGATTTGATGTGGCTGTTAAAGTTCAAGTCTGAATCCATTATTACCCCTAGATAGAAGAGACTGGAGGTGACTGCTGACACATTCTCTTTCATATATAAATAGCGTAGTTAAAATGATATGATTGTAGAATGTTTTATTGAATGCAATAAATACCAAAATTAATAGAACTTTTTAGTTACTGTAATTTTCTGTTTTTAACAGGAGCGTCTGGGGCCTGGTGCTGAAGAAAAGCTCCCAAACTCAAACGGGTTCCTGACAGACAGGACCACAGACAGGACCACAGACAGGACCACAGACAGGACCACAGAACAGCTCCTCAGGTGAGTGCACCACAGGGACCAATACATCCCTGCTCTGACAAAATTAATTTATTGCATTTATTGAAGGCCTCCTACAGGCTGCATATATGAACTGAATTCTATTGTAATGTAAGGTTTTGAGTCCAGTCTTATTATAAACAATACATGTGTAGGCCTGTCACAATGGTTACTATATCCACTTATCATTCAACATATGAAAGCTGCAACAATATTTTTTTGTGTGTACTATTTCTTTGCACTACCGGGAAATTTGTTTTTATTTTTTGGCTATAGGATAAGATGTAAGCTGTAAAATGTTGCATTAATAACTATGACTCATTACAGATGCAAACTAACGACTAAAGTGTTGCAAACTAACGACTAAAGTGTTTATTTTTTGCAGCTCATGATTTTTAACAGTATTGTAGATTTACATCCATTTTTGTGGTTTAAATCTGCTCTTGGGTTATTGTGTCAGTGGCACAAATTAGTTTCAGTATTATCATTACTTCAGTAATATATCGCACTTCAAAATGTGTTATCGTGACAGGCCTATACATGTGTCTGCCTAACAAACAGCTTTGCAATGATTCTACAAATATCTTTCCACAAATATCTGCACCAAAAATAGATTTATTTTAGGTGGAGATTTCAGAGGGTGTTTCTCACAGTTAGTTTAATAAGGATTTTGTAAACATGTAACAAAATAATAGAGCGTCAGAGCCTGCGTTAACCCTGACCTCCACCCGTATGCGTAAACTTTCTCTTCTCATTAACATGGGGCCTCTCTTTATTAAGTTCACTTCTGTCCAGTTTTCCTACTGAACTGCCAGTGAACAAAGGCTTTTCCATTACTTGCCTGCATGGGAAAGTGCACAATTACTCAGGCACAAGCAGCATGGTTTAGATATCTTTTTGATATACTTGGACCCATGACAGCTGTATGTTGTACTATAGATTCCTCTTGTGTGCCCAGTAGTTCAAATGACTTCTTCTTCTTCTTCTTCTTCTTCTTCTTCTTCTTCTTCTTCTTCTTCTTCTTCTTCTTCTTCTTCTTCTTCTTCTTCTTGTGTCTAAAGAACCTAGATTAATAAACTGATTTGTCTGGATTACTTGGACTACCTGCCTTCATTGTATGGACAGGGATTCTTCATATGTTGGTGTATTTTTGTGTTTGAAGAACTTTTGAGGTTGGATTATGTTCATTATGCTGGCCCAATCAACTACATTGTTAAGACTGGCTTTGACATGCATTGGCTCTTGTTTATGTTTATTCCAGCTCCAACAGATGAATGCTGCTGTTGTGTCCTTGGGCAAGACACTTAACCCACCTCGCCCTCAGTGTCTGTGTACACTGGTGTATGAATGTGTGTGTGAATGGACAAGTTCCTTGATGTAAAACACTTTAAGCACTATATAAAAATGTGCCCGTTTACCATTACCTTATCAAATATCCAACATTTTTTATGTAACCTTTTTGTTTTTAGACCTTTAGAAACATGTTCTGAAATGCACACGGTTATTGTATGAGTTTTGCAGTTTTCTCAAATTTTTCCAGAGTTATTTACATTGGGCTATCTGAATAAAATCTTTTTTTTTTTTTACATTACAAATCCCGATCTCAAAACTATATCAAAATAAAAAAAAATTTAAAAATGCAATTTTTTTTCCAAATTCGTGCTTCCCTAAATTGCCCATGGATTTTATAATTTCCGCATACCTGGACTTTTCCCCTGAGGATCCCCACACTGATGGAGGAGATGCCCTTGTGAAATCCCCTTGTCAGTGACATCAGTGCTTGTGTTATGACTGTGGAGTCTGACGGCTGCAGTTATATAGTACGGCACTCATCAAGGGTTCACGGTCTAATTATAGCCCAGTATTACCCCATCGCCAATCAGCAATGGAAATGGTGTTCCCCAACGGCTATCCTGCCATTAGCCTGCTAACTCTCACTCAGACATAAATCGCACACTTTATGGAGAACGAAAAGGAAATCCTCTATTCGAGATGACGACAGAAACCTTGTGGGTCCGGATTTAATATATCTTTCATTTCCTTCCCAACCTCACCGCGACTTCTTGTAAATGACCACACAGGTATGACTAAATAAGTAAGGCACGAAGCCTGGTGTTGTCAGTTGAACGTCTTGACTACGGACTCGTGTAGCCTGGGAAGGAAGGTGAGATGTGTGCAGACTTGGTGTGTCAGCTGCCTCACTTCCTAAACTGTGGGAATGCCCCCTCCCGGCAGGACGCACTAGGATTCCCTGTAAGCATTTACCTGCCCGGCATTTTGTCTGCTTGAGGGACTGGTTAATTGTAAAGATACCTTGTAAAAGCATTACACCGGTTTCTATTTTTGGCAGGAGGGGGGCTACATACTGGGCTGAGAATCACAATTTTGACCACCAAAATAACTCCATAAACTTTTAGTGGGAAAGTTTAATACCAACAGGGCTCTTGTGTGGTCTTCTTTTCATGATAAAGGCCTCATTTTCCACTCAAAGTCTGGAAACTGGAGCGCTCTTGCAGGCGTTGTAGTAGTAGTAGCAGCTTCAGTAGAGATGTTGTTCACTGGCGAAATTGGGCCCGAACCTGCAAATAAAAACTTAATAATGCTCTGATTCAGTCTGTTATTATGGGACACATGAGTGAGCATATTATGTAAACTGACATTTCTCATGCACTCGTAAAGTACAGAGGCTTGAGTGAGTCATTGAGGGATGTATTTATTTATTTATTTTTACCTTTGCATTACTTGACTGTGTGCAATATAAGATATGAGGCACCCTTCCCTTAAAGGTCCTATATTACGCAAAACTGACTCTTGTGAGCTTTAAGCCATGTTAGAATGTTGTTACCGCTTCAAAAACATACCCGGAGTTGTGTTTTGCTTCATTCACTTCACCTCACTTCATTCTCTGTTCCACCTTGTGATGTCATGAAGCGGTAGTTTCAAATCAGCAGCCATCTTTTACCTTTTGTTAAGAAGAGATTGGCAATTCCAGCATTGAAATTATCCAAATGATTCTAGTGAAGGTGTATGGAGTTTACAAACACAGTGGAGCACTTCCTATATTACCACATGACATCACAAGGTGGAACAGAGTGTTTTTAGTTTGAGAGAAGAACTCAGCCTAAATATGTAGGGTTTGTCTGTTAAACATGTGTGAATGAAACAAAACACAACTCCAGGTGTCTTTGTGACAAGGAAACAACATTATAACATAGATCAGAAAACAGTGTAATATGGGCCCTTTAATGGGACAAATATGTTTTCTATTTTTGATACTTTTAAAGGATGCTACACTTAAGACACTTAAGTCATTTTTTAACTTAGTGGTTACAAATCTTTGCTTTTTCATCTGAACTTTTTTTTTTATTAAGGTAATATATTTGACTAAAACCCCAAAAAGCATAACATAGACTTCTACTTCAAATGCTACTGACACAACTTAGGTAGCCATCATTTTAATGCACTAATTCTAATACTTAAAGCAGTTATGAATATAATGGCAAATATTTGTTGCAATGAGCTATTATATAATGAACAAATATATGCAAGATACTCTTTCCAAAGACCTACCAATAAGATAATGCTACAAACACAGTTTATTTAGACAAATGATTAGACTTGTTTTTACCTGTTTAGTATCTGGGGCAAAAAGATTAGCTAAAATCATTATGGCAGATTTATCGTCACCACTTCTCAGACCCACTTTCCAGTTCACTCTTATTCGTGACAGCTCTAATTGTGTTAGTATTTTTGATCACAAACTAAATGAGACATGCAAAGACAAAAGTTTTTTCAGGAGAGTTCTCAGCGTGAAATATGACCGGGAAACTGGCCTCACGCCCAAATGGCTATGTCTTGGCACCACCGCCGGAGTCCATTACAGTGATTTATATTAATCGGAAAGCCAATAAAACATCAAAAGACAATGGCAACGGCAGTATCTTCCCACACATTTAGTTAATGCCATAAGTGCGTCATTCGGCCCTGATGAACATAAGTGAGAAATAATTTGATATATTTTTCCAAACAATACCTGAGGTCAGTTTATCGGTTAAATGGTAAATGGTCACATATTTTATAGTGCTTTTCCAGTTTTCCAGTTCCACTCATACATTCACACACTCATACACCAGCATACGCAGACACTAGGGGTGAGGTGGGTTAAGTGTCTTGCCCAAGGACTCAACGACAGCATTCATCTGTGGGAGCTGGAACCGCCAATCAGTGGGTTAGTGGATCCGACTGCTCTATCAATGATGTTTATGTCGAAAGCGGGATTCGAACCGCCAACCTTCAGATCAGTGGACGAACACTATATCGACTGTCACCATAAATAGCAAATTACTTTATTTATAGGTTTGTGGATTGTTGTGATAGTAGCAGGAGAAAGTAGGAGTAATACTTGTAGTAGATGTGCAATAGTGAAGGTTTCCACTATTATAACATTCAGTAAGATACTTTCAATAACATTTTACTTCTTTTTTAGTATTCTGTGACTGCATCCAGTGAGCAGGACAATATGATCAAATGTTACTTTAGATTTGTGGCCAGTGCATTCCGGCCATCAAAGTGTGTTAGCTTCAAGTGTCCCCGGAACCAAAAATGAAGTAATATCTATTTTAGTCATTACTTCTGCCATTTTTGGATGCTCCCTTTGCCACAAACTTAATTCATAAAACAGCGCCGGTGTAGAATTTCTTCAACTTCTATATAGCTCAAGCTTGTGGGCAGACAAACCCAAGACATTACCTACTTTTTCTACATACTTCCTCACCTCTGTGTCTCATGGTTCTTTCCTTTTTTCTGTGGCGTTCTGCAGCATGTGGGAGGTGTTAATAGGCTCCCATTTAAAAAACAATACTACTAATGTTATTTCCGTCATAGCTGCTTTAAAGTCCAGTCACACCAAGCTGTTTGTCAGGGTTTATATATACTCATGATTATGATATGTAATTATTCATTCATTCGTTCGACGCATTAGGACTGTCAAAATAATTTCAGGTTCTGTACAATTCTGAGTAGTTTAAAGATCCTATATTATGCAAAATTGACCCTTGCGAGATTTAAGTCATGCTAGAATGTTGTTACATCCTCAAAAACATACATGGAGTTGTGTTTTGTTTCATTCACACATGTTTGAGTAACCCTACGTTAAGATCAAAATGCTCTTTTCCACCTTGTGATGTCATGAAGTGGTAGTTTTCACATTAACAGCTACCTTTTACTTTAAATTCAGTATAGATTAGCAATTCCAGGCCTGAAATCATCCAAATGATTCTACTGAAGGTGTATGGAGTTTAAAAACACAGTAAAGCACTTCCTGTAAGGTGTATGGAGTTTAAAAACACAGTGGAGCACTTCCTGTATTACGACTTGACATCACAAGGTGGAAAAGAGTGTTTTCTGTCTGAGAGAAGAACACAGCCTAAATATGCAGGGTTTGTGTGTTAAACATGTGTGAATGAAACAAAACACAACTCCAGCAGCACACAGCAAACTATAGAATGACAGTACTTATCATTGAGCAGATCCAGAGGTGTGGCAGCCCACACGCTGTATAAAGGCATGCACACATTCTGTTACAGGTGACTAATGAAGGCTGAGGTAGCCCTACCATGATGAGGACACTACCTGTTGCAATGCTGGAATTTCTAAGTTGCCAATAATTCTAAAACAGAAAAGTGGTCATAGCTGACGTCAAACCAATCCCCTTTAGTGGGAATTAGGGGGTGTATTGTTTGTAACAGCTTGTCAATACAGACACACAGACCCATTAGCAATGAGTGTGTGGTCATAAAGACAACCTTTGTTAGGGTGGGATTGTCCATATGTGTAGGTGGACGCCACCGTCTTTCACATGCCCATATAGAGGCAACTTCTGCACTTAAAACTGGGTTAGCCTCTGGGATTAAATTAGCTCCTGCATGATTGAGTCTCAATGCCTTACATCAGTCAGCCTTTTACAAAACAAATGCCAAAAACAGAGCACCTCAAAGTGGGGCTTACATGACCTCTGATATGAGTAGCCATAGATATTCCCAGCACGCACCCCCTTACAAAAGGAAAGAGGAAAGAATCACAGTGCCTGTAGCCATGATTTGAATACAAAACAAGTCGCCAATAAAAAAACAAATGGCAAAAAGGAAGGAAAATGTAGAGAATGAGGCAAAAGCCATTGACTGAGAGAAAGTAACATTGTTTGGGTGTTTTTGTTTGAAGCAGCAGGGGTGCTCTGCCAGCGAGGGCCGAGAAAAACCACGTGATTCTGTTGAGCCACTAAAAGAGCCCAGAGACGGTCAGAGCAGGGCCTAAACAGCTTTGAAGTCAAATAAAGCCACCTCATCGATCACCAATTCAAACCCCCTTTTCCCTTTTCCCCTTTCTCCTCAGCTTTCTTTTGACTCTTGAGAAACTTTTGTGTATTGTACAAATGAACCTGTTGCAAAGCTCCATCATTTCCACCGAAAAGGCAAAGCTAATTGTCGAAAAGGTTCAATTTCAGGGTTTTTCTTCAGAAGATGTGTCAACAATGGGTCTAAACCGCAAGCTTCAGAAAATATTTTAATATGCGTCTGTCTTGGGACATTAGACACATGCAGTGAAAATGAGTCCTGGGTGAAATAGCATCTGATATTACTAGTGTGAAATGTAGCACTGCTTAAAGAAATGATTGAAAGTTAGCATGACCATTTTAAGAGGAAATACTTTTGTCAAACCAATGTAAAAGTTTGGGATGGAAAGACCTAAAGTTGACAAAGAAAACCATAAATGTCAGGTTTTTATAGCCACTGCTTTAATGATGTGTTAAACCATCCAATGAAAATGAAGGCCAGATGCACAGCTCCTAGAGAATGATAGCCTGCTGGCATCACACGGAGATTCACAAATAAAATGGCTTGTTCTAGACGTGTCTGCAGAAACAGTAGAACACCTATTTAATTAGCACCTATTATGCTTTTTAGTTTTCCCTTTACTTTAATGGCCGCTCCCAGTTCATATAAAGGTCTTTATGGCGTTACCAGTGTGAAGTTGATCTGGACTGGCACTGCTGTCATAATGCCTAACTTAGTAGTCTTTTTTGACACTTCTATTCTTAGCGCTAATTGTACACTTTGGCGTCACGGCGCTACTTCAGCTCCTCCAAGGGTTTTCCCAAGGCATTCTCAGAAGGGACAAGCTTGGGAAACACCTTCTCAGGAAGTTGTCCTGGCGCCATCTGCATATGGCGCCTCATCACAATATGGAAGAGTAGAGGCTTTATTCTGAGCTTCTCTAGGATTACTGAGCTCTTCAACCTACTGTATATGGATGCACAGCCACCCTGCTTCTGTGTCAGATTATTAGTCTATAAGGCAGCTGTGGTTACAATACACAGTAAATTCTCAAGAAAAAAAAAAAAAAACAGTGATAAAAAATATTAACTCTTCAATTGTTACATAAACACTCATCAGAGTTGTTACAGAAAGAGCAGAGTCAAATTTATTCCAGTGTTGGTGTTAATACACAGAGTTAGCCCACGCAGAGGCAAATAAAGAGAGTAAAACTAAATGTACACCAAACAGAGACACAGCAGCAGCCGTGACACTAGTTCAGTGTTAAAATGACTCGCTACTTGCAGCTCTGCCCCGCGCTAAACCAGTTCAAATCAGTTCAAATCAATCAATCCACTTAACAGAGCTAACGTCTTGTCTCTCTTCACCCTGCTGCTTTCGATACTGGTGGTAAGTAAATAACACCATAATTAAATACATTTGTAATTAAAAATGAATGATAGAAGCTTAAACCTCTGATGTATTGTAGATTTATTAGAATTTTTGGTCATGTGATTTATAATTTAGGTTGTTTAAGAGGTGCCATTAACCTTGAATGTGCATTTCTATGTGCATTTTTTACTACTACTCTACTATGTCACAACCATGTAGAATTTTTCTACGAAGAAGATGATAACTTTAATGGGACGGCAGCTACATTGACCATGATGCTGCAAATTTAGCCTAAGCTAACTCAGATGCATGGTGCTATTTCAAACGTTCAAGTTTTTGATACTTTAATAAATCATTTTATTATGCTTGTAATTGGTTTCAATTGATTTCAAACATGAACCACAATGATATCTGAAAATGTACACTGGGGCTAAGCTAACACATGTGGCTGGGTAGGTTTTGTGCAGGTACACCTCCAGGCTTGCAATGAGTGTGCAGTAGAGAAAGATGATAATGAAGAAATACATATCTTAATTGTGAGTGATTTTATATATTATTGTTTGAGTTTTTAGATTGCATGTGGAATACATCTGTACGTACTGCTGTGCTTACAGTGATAGTAACAGTTATTACATACACTACACTCTGTGATCTGTACTAATTTTACTATTTCTTTTGTTGCAGTTTCAGCCATGCTCATCAAAATCAAAGATCAGTGAACCAAGCCTGGAAGAGTTTTTGGATGCTGGTATGCCACAGTCACAATTTTACTTTTTACAGCATTGGATATTTCTCACTGGCTATTTCTTCCATCAAGCATTTATCAAGTTTTGAGTTGGTATCTACAAAGTCCTTGGGCTTAATGGTTGCATATTTTGTCATTTAAAAATCAAACCTCAAAAAATCTAAATGTGTCAAGTAGGATTAACTACAATTAGAGTTATTTGTGTATAGCACTGGACCAGAGTGCAGTGGTCTGTAGATGGCTCTTTAAAGTGTTGATTCAGAGTTAACATTACAGTGTCAAAGCTCCTCCACACTCCACAGTGTCAGCACAGAGTCAAACACTGAATCTGTCCTGTGTTGGACTAACTCTGAATTAACTCAAGAGTAAACTTAACACTCTAGGGAACAGGACCATGTGTTCACTGAAGCTGTGTTGAAAATAACTCTTAAGGTGTTAAGCCTACACTTCATATTTTACTGTGTAGCAACTTACCACCACCATGTATGGACTGAATGAGTAATGCATAGTAAAGTGCTTAAAAAGGTGTTGTGTAATTCCAAGGAATTCATCAATCAGTTATGTCCTCTTATCCCTGTTGAAACAAACACTAAGAGAAGAGAGAAGATCTTGCAGTCCCCAATCAAAACCCACTATGGCCTTTGACTGCACCTAGAAATAATATTGATGACTGTGACTGCAAAGAACTATAACTTCAGCTGGGATAAAAAAAAAATGAGATGAGACACTTAAATCATTATACTATACAATTTAGCTAAGGAGTACTGTCAGCTCTAAAGTTGTACTGTGATTTAAACCACTGGCTTTAGGAGATTAAATGAAAATTCACTCTTGCCATTGAGAAAAGTCATTGAGCTATGATCTAATTCTTTCCCAAAGCGACTTCCTCTTTCTGAATAATCTCACAGACCATTTTTAGGAGCAACGGTGGCACCCGAAAGGTACGACAAAGCAATCGGATGTAGTGGCTTAAACTCATTTGTGGTGGCTTTGCTTTCAGGAACCAGCCTTTAGCCCTGTGTCCATGACCTGCATGGGGCTGTTTGCAGATAATTGCTTGAGTCATGTTTTGGTAAATCTGAACCCGTAATCGCTCCTATACTCTCCGTCTCTGTCTGTCTTTCCACAGCCTTCCCTTTGGCTTCGTTCACTTACTTAGAGCTCTTTTTTCTTTTTTTTCTGGGTGCACCTCCACACTCCCTCCCCCTGTCTCCCATTTCCGCTGGTTCAAGTTGTGGCTACGGAGCTCAGCCAAGGGTCACTGGTGTGCGTTCGCTCTAGCTGCTGTCCATTCTGTGTTTCTCTTCATCTGTAAATGTCTGTAATGATCTAAGCTTTTCACAGTCAATATTCAGCAGCTTCATGATTGTAGTTATGCACCCAAGCCTTTGTCAAAACAAAATACAACGAATAAAACCTGCATTGGGAACAAAATTATGTTGAATTATATACTACAGTTGATTTTTGGTAACAATGGCATCTTATTTGTAATTATAGGTATGATAAGACAGCTTGCATTGGCAAAATACAAGAATACAAAAATATTTGAAGGACAAAACCCGAGAGAATTCATAATGTTTTAAATTGTCAATCAAATTTGAGTTTCGCGAAAAGTCCTATATAACTTATGCATTACCACTATTATTTGAAAAGTGCTAAACTCATTGTGCACTATGACTTCTGCTCTGTGTTTGTGGGGGCCAATAGTGTGTTGAAGGGTAATAAGTGTTCCTGGTGCTTCCTAATGACTGTGTTTGCCTTCAGAACGTGCACTGTAGTCTTCAGCTGCTCTGGGACTAGCAGGAGCTTTTCACTCACTTTCAACATGACCCCATAAGGCCACTTGACTTTTATCACTGAGCCAGTGAAGCAGAGGGTCCCTGCTGTATCTCCTCTGGTCATTTAGTCTGGGGAACTCTGCCTCTGCCATGATTTCTCAGGCACTGGCAAGAAATCAAACAACTTTGATACTAACTGTAATTACTGCCTAACACAGCAATAGAGATTAAGGCATTTGAGTGTTGTTTTTGATAAGATTACTCTACGTGCGTTATCCCACATCTCTTTTGGCTCAGATAGCGTACAAGCGTTTGATTGAGAATGTTTCAGGTTGATGAAGTCAAAATATGTTATGGATTACCCCCACCCAGAGAGTTACAAAATAAAAACAGCCATGCATTTAATCACGTAGCACATGTGCATGTACGTGCATGTACAGTAAAATAACAGAAAATCAAAACTGTTTATTTTAAGTCAAATGCCTGAAACGATTTTCTGTAGATTTGAACTTGTTTGTAAGTATAATAAATAGGAGCAGTAGGAGAATCCCTTTCTATGGACATCACATATCCAGCTACTTGCCGCCATTGTTCAGAAGTAATGAAGCAGGTGGCAGTAGCTGATTTGGTGGTGGGAGGTTCAGACCATAAGTAACAATGACTGACCCTTATCATGTCCAAACAGGGGACCAGTTCTCGACGTCACAATGACGCAGTACAGCGGATTGTCCCAGGGTAATCTATAGGACCGGGGTCACCATTTTTTGGACCTTAGACCTTGTCAGTTAAGCGCAGGGACAGGAATTCGCTCAGTGGGCAATCTGAAGTGTGAGTTTGCTTTTCCTACACCTGACTCATGGGGCTCTCCTGTAGCGCCCTTGCCATTTACCTCAGTAGTCTCTAGGGAGGATCTCCGGATGGCAGTGCTTTGGATTTATACTTGGGGCTTGACTATTAGTCATCTACTGCTCTCATTGCAGATAGGCAGCCTTTTAAAGGTTAATTGCAGTGGCTAATTGCTATCCCTCCTTTCTGCTAACAGAGCCGCACTCCCGGTGATGTCACTGCATGAATGAACCAAAATATCTCTCCAACTACTTTGGTAAATGCATCTCACTTTGGAAGGGCAGAGTCAGGCTTAATCTTTGTGCAGTGCGAAACACATCCTTAATGTACAAAACTGAAATATTTGTTTTACTTTCCCAGCCAAAACAAGCACCCTGTTAATTATAAGTTTTCTAATTAACTTTTGAACAAGGGAGAAGCATAACTTAAAACTTAAAAGTGGCATTGTCTATAATGGATCTTCACCAGCCTCCATACTGTATTTTGGGCAGTAGAGTAAGATGAGAGGGTGAATTAAATTGCTACATGTTAATATAGCATTGAAAATTGCCTTTTCCATGAAATCATTGGGACATGGCACTATAAACTTTGTCTCTGAACCACATAACAGCCAAATGCACCAGCACGGCCAACATTTAAATAGAAAAATGTCACATTCATCATTTGAGGGTGACTTTGATGTTGCACATGTAGCAGTATATTCATATAATTACAATGAAATTAAAAACTCCTTATATTTTCATGTTTAGACCTTGTAATGACTTTGCAGAATAAATGCTGACTCATGTTTTTAGTTAGCTTGTAGTTCATTTATTGAAATTTAAGAGGAAATTTGTCCTCTGCATTTGACACATCCTTCTGTGCCATTGGGACAAACTGTCAGGACCAGTCCTCAGGGACCCATTTCCAGCTCCTGAACCAGGCTTGGTCAAGACTACATAGCAGGAGGATTTTGCTTATGGTGCGTGTTTTATGTTGATGAGATAAAGTGGGGTGCCTAGAGGAACGTGAGAAACGTTCAAACGAGAGTCAAACACCAGACCTTGCCGTGAGGTGAGAGTGCTAACCTGTCAGCCTCCAACAGCCCAACAAGCTTATTTCATCTGTCACGTTAATTTAGTGTAGTATAACATTCCGGGCCCTATAGATACAGACTATTTTGGTGTCCGTCCACTATATATTCTCTTTAAGTAATACACACACACATAACCGCTGCTCCACCATGCCTGTACCCCTTACCCTCCCCAGTCGGATGCCCATGGTGTCAAGCAAATGTGTTATTATTGCTATAAACTTTTAACTGATTTGTGTTGTTAGTTTCAGTGTGTGCAGTAATGTGTAGTTCAAGGACTGGAAAGCTTTATTGGCTGCCAAACGATGGGGAGATCTACTAGGCCATAACAGTTCATGTAGAGCCAAAGTGACATAGTTACAATAGTTTGAGGAGGTGACCGACAGCAGTGTGGTGTGGGTTCAGTTATGGTTATGTCCCGAATAGCAGAAGCAGAATTCTGGTTGACACAGCAGCAGTCGGATCAGTTTCACTTACAGACACTAATGGTCACCTTTCAGTGATGTTTACGAGGTGATAAAAGGCACATTTGGAAAACAAGCAGTAGAAGTCCCAAAGTAAAGATTAGTTTCATGGAATGGGTTTTGAACTATAAATAAGTGAGACAGGATTATGCTTCTTTTTGCCGCATTAGTGTATATTATAACTCTGGATTTAAAATAAACAGGGACAGCATCTTCAAAACCCTGTGCAGATTTGATTTCAATAGATTGTGTTGATTAATTTCAATGTAGACTTTAAAATTTTTAGGTTGATATTCTATTCATTCTATGCATTACTAACTGTATTTTCAGCGAGATAGTGGGACAAGCTGGTCAATGTTCTGGACATGTGTTGTTGGTTTTTTGTGTTACCTCCAAAAGTAGTAGTGCATTGTATACTGTAAACAACTGTGTGATGTTACCTGGACTGGTGTCTGGAGCATTTGAAAATCTAAACATTTTTAGATTGCAGTCAGATGCAAGAATAAACCACTTATCCATGTCCCACTAAACAATGTCAGCTTTTGTTCTGAACCAAATTTGAGATTGACATTGGAATCATAGCTGTATGCAGTGCAGCCAACAAAAGAATCATGAAAATGTCTGTCAGGGACCGATGTGCGTCACCAAAATGTGCTCATAAAATACTAAGCCTGCTTCGTGTAACAGGAGCACCCACCTGTGTTAAATATTTGCATCTGACCACAATATAAATGTAATGTTTTGATTATCTGTTCAAAGCGGGCGCTAATTTTAATTGAAAACTTGTGAATGCTCTAGAGTTTGGTTCATAGTAGTTACATGAATGACCTGGGCCAAACCATGAAGATGGTGGCACAGAATGGAGCTCAACAGTGACCACCTGCTCTGATTCCAGAAGTAAAATTTCCATTCATTTTACCAATAGACTTTCAAAAAATCAAATACTAAGAAGTTCAAAGGCATCACGGAGGCTAACCAGCTACGTGCTAACCAGCTACGTGCTAACCAGTTACGTGCTAACTAATATTCATAATGCGGTCGTTTTAAGCCCAAAAAGCACATTTAAAACACAAGATGCAGCCAAATGTTTTAATAACGTAGCTTTTTATAACGTTTCAGAAACAGATGTTAAATAAAATTAGATGTCTTGTGGTCATTAGTTAGCATGTAGCTGATTATCCCTGAGGAAGCTTTCAAACTTTTAATATCATTTTTTTCTGCAACGTCTATGAGAAAAATGAATGAGAAATTTAGTTACGGAACAGGCAGGTGGGCGGTCACTGCTGAGCTCCATAAAGACAAAAATAACATGTTAAGAATGACTGATTTCCCTTATTGCCTTATGCACCTTAAACAAAATTGCAGCTCAAAATGACAAGTGCATTCAAGACTGGGATTAGATGTGACAGTGGTCGTATTATTGTACAAGCGCTCTCCGTGTTTAACCAGCGGACCCTCCCTGCAAAACCAACATGATCAAACAGTAGAACGAGGTCATGTGGACATATTCCAAAACATTGTTATGCACCGGGCTGCTGCTGTTTCAAAGCTCCTCCAGATTAGATTGGGCAGGTAGCTCCATGGAAACACATGATTTGGTCTGGGCCTGAGGTTAAGAAAAGGTAAGCCTGCAATTGAAAACCTGATGTGACCAAATGTTAAGACCTGTGAAGTTTTTTCCCAGGGAGTGCACCGAGGGAACAGGATGGGAATGGCAGAGATGGCCTATTATTGCTATAAATCCCCCAAAACACGGCGTAGGAAATGATTTATGTGCATAAATGTGCCGAGTTGGAGAAAAAGACGGAGGCTCACGTTACCTTTCGGGGTTCACAGGTGGTGCAGAGCGGATCTCAGCGTACACACCTAGAGTTTGCGTGGATTGGCAAAGACAAGCGCACATCATCTGATCATTTGTCCTGCATATGCAATCAGCAGTGACAGAAGGAATGACGCAATCTGTGATGTATCCTTTTGGACCTAATGCAGTTCAGACTGGACCACGGCCAGTTAGTTATGAATGAAGTGATATTTGAGGTTACAAAGATGAAGGGCATGGATAAATATTTCATTTCCTCATTCTACAATGACTCTGTAGTATTCGTAAACTAGAACATTGTATTCTATTGTACACATTACAGTTACATATTCAGTACACATTTACAGTTAAACATTAAACAGCCTACATACATTTTTGATTTATGTGTTAATGTTGTCCATTCATCCATTTTCTTCCACTTATCCGGGGCCGGGTCCCGGGGGCAGCAGTCTAAGCATGGTCTCCCAGACTTCCCTCACCCCAGACACTTCCTCCAGCTCCTCCAGTGGCACCTCAAGGTGCTCCCTGGCCAGCCGAGAGACATAGTCCCTCCAGCCCGGTGGGACATACCCTGAACATCTCTCCAGGGAGGTGTCCAGGAGGCATCTGGAACAATGCCCGACCCACCTCAGCTGGGTACTCTCAACATAGAGGAGCAGCGGCTCTACTCCGAGCTCCTCTTGTGTGACTGAGCTCCTCACCCTATCTCTAAGGGAGCGCCAAGCCACCCTGTGGTGGAAACTCATTTTGACCACTTGTATCCGTCATCTTGTCCTTTTGGTCATTACCCAAAACTCATGGTCATAGGTGAGGGTAGGAATGTAGATTGAGCGGTGAATTGAGAGCTTTGCCTTTCCGCTCAGCTCCTTCCTTATCACATGTTGTATCCTCATCAAAAACATACCTAGATTTGTATTTTGTTTCATTCACACATGTTTAACTCACAAATTGTGCATATTTAGGCTGTCTTCTTCTCTCAAACTGAAAACACTCTGTTCCTCTGTGTGATGTCATTGAGTGGTGATACAGAAAGTGCTCCTCTGTGTTTTTAAACTCCATCTACCTTAACTAGAATCATTTGAATAATTTGCAGCCCTGGATTTGCCAAACCTTGAAGCTACAGATAATAGTTTATACTTGTTGAAACTTCCTCACTTCTTGATGCACCAGAAGATATTGTAGGCTTTCTGTGGCAGTCTCAACTGAACATAAGGTAAAACAAAAATATTTTTAAAAGACAACAACTCTAGTTACACTGTAGAGTAAATCAGTTCAATTGAGGCTAAAAATAGCTGTTAACTTTAAAACTACCACTTGATGACATCACATGGTGGAACAGAGCATTTTGAGCCTTGGAGATGTAGACAAACTAATAATAAAGGGTCACTCAAACATGTGTGAATGAAATAAAACACAACTCAGGGTATGTTTTTAATGAGGTAACAACATGACTAAAAGCTCACATGAGTCAATTTTGCAAAACACAGGACCTTTAAATCCTTTCCAAATATGATGATTACGGTATTATGTAATAGTGCTTGTGGCTATTATAAACACATTTTTAATAACTTACCCGAGTAATTCAAGGATAAATAAAAAGTAGACAGTGTTGATTGTGAGATTTAATATTTTAAAACAAGATTTGATATCAGTCAGTTATCCTTGACCATAAAATACATAATATACACAACAGACATAAATTGCTATCTCCAACAGTCTGTAATTCAGTATTTGGTTGTTTTGAGCCAGTGTCTCTCTTGGACTTGAAAAAAGTATTCACAGCTAAAGCTTTCCTTGTGTCCACTAGACATTATTCCAAGTCATCTGTGCAAGGACATTTTTGATTCTATTGGTCCTTATATTGCCAATGTTGTGAGCTTGTCTCTGATGTCTGGTTGTTTTTCCGACTGCCCTGAAACACACTGTGCTCCAGCCATTCATCAAAAAAACTTAATTTTGACCCAAATATTCTTTTTAACTTTAGACCCATCTCAAAATTGCCCTTCTAATATTTTAGAGAAGGTTACACATGACCAACTGCAGGCTTTTTGTCTGTATATTTGTTTTTTGACTTTTTATGTGAAGCACTTTGGGCAGCTTAAGTTGTTTTTAAAGCAGACCTATTATGCAAAATTGACTTTTCAGAGCTCTTAACCATGTTATAGTTATTTTCCCTTCTCATTTTCCCCCTCACAGTTGTTTTTTGAGTGATTCGTGCATGTTTTAGCAATCTTTAATCGCTTATTTTCAAGACGCCATGTTCCCGATCAATCCCCATTTTCACCGCCACCAGCTTACACCCACTGTGACATACTTACTTTGTTCTTCAGTTCAAAAATGTATTCTCTTAATAAATTATATGCATAGGATTCGGCAGCATCGCGTACTCATTTTGGTACAAATTTTTTAAAAATCCGCTACTGGTGTGATCTGCAGCCATCCATAGGAGGGGCAAACAGCTCCACAGCTCTTTGTTGTGATGACATTTACACGGGAATCAGCAGACTTGTTTATTTTATTAAGTCATTTTAGATGAATATTGCAATTTAAAATGTGCTAACTATAACATAGTGATCCTTGGGGGGTCATAGATTAAAACCATATAGCAGACACAAACACAATAGGTCTTCTTTAAGTGTGCTATATAATTAAAATCAAATTGAACTGAATAAATTGTGTGCTACTTGAGTTTTTGCTTAGATGCAAAGTATGTTCAGAAAATGGCAAATCTAAAACAGTATAAACAACTTATTTTTCAGGTCAATAATAATAACCTTATATCAACCATCTTATACCATCACTGAACACTGCCGTGATGAAAGCTCACCCAGCGCTTTCTGTAATTCAAGATCAGTGTTTACACATCCAACCCTCAAATCATGCATGAAACTAATTGATAAGGAAAGACATATGACTTGACATTAGGCCTAAAGAGAGCTCCTTTGATTCGGATATCCTTGATCCCTTTAATCTACTCATGATCTTTCACATCGCTTTCATGGTGCACTTACACTACAGCTCTCCACAACACAAGTCAAAACTATAACGGGGCTCTTAGGTCAGGTGTTGGGTTAGGTCCGGTGGGTGAAAAGGTGTCATTTCAGGGAGCGCGCTCACATGGCGGTCAGCTATATTTGATAGTTCAAGGTGGCACAGGGGCTAGTGCTTCTACTTGCCGGGGAAGCATTGAGAGCTGGAGAGAGCAGGACAATGATACATAGAGTCTATAAGGTCATGTCATATAAGGGAAGATGAATCTGTCCAATTGTGTTTGGTATGTTTAAAATGTTTGAAAATTCGCTTTGTCGGCTAGTTCCAATCAGAGGGGATGGCTCGACCATTTCTGGCATAATGTAATGTCTATGAGGTTTTTGCCAAGTCGCGCTAAAATAAGTGTGTTTAATAAATGTGTTTAAAGTGTTTAAACATGTTAAACACTTTAAACATGTTAAACACTTTACAAAGGTACGTTTTTGTGTGTCGGGGCTAATGCTAATGCTAATTTTTGAGCCTTATAAATATTGAAATAATGCCACTGATTGATAATGTACACCTAAAAATAATGGGGTCATACTTACAACTAATTTTATTTTGTTTTTATGTTATATTTAACGTTTTAATAGATGTTAGAATTTGCAGGATTAGCATTGACGCACAAAGACATACCTTTCTAAAAGCAGAAGTTTTATCTTCATTTGTAAAGTGTTTAACATGTTGTCAGTGACATCCACTTGCAGCTCCCTGTCCACTGCCTGATCTGTCAGGATTTATTGATTTTAGCGTGACTCAGCAAAAACCTCATAGACATTACATTACGCCGGAAATGGTCGAGCCAACTGTCCCTCTGATTGGAACTAGCCGGTTACTGTTGTGCACAGAGCCACTGTCAATATCCTAATCCACTTCATTTATATAACACATTTTATAAAGATGGAACAAGATCCTGTGCCACAAGATCTCACAAGATAAAACTGCCTCAAGACATTTGGCATTTTTGCGTTGGTGAGTTACCTATTTTGAAAAGTTATAGTTCCAAAAACAGTGCCATAAAATAACAGGAAAAATATGAAAAGACACCAAGATATTGCAACACCAAAATTGTGAAATGGATTGCACCATAAATGCATTATAAATCATGTCGAAATCTTGTCTTGTCTCGTTCTCGTGGACCCAACAAGAACGAGGGCCAGATTTAAAATTAGGATTACCACAGTTGGCTGATCCAGAGTTTGGCGGCTCGAATCCCACTCTTGACATAAATCATTATTGACAGAGCGGTTGGTTCCACTGACCTACAGGTTGGCGGTGCGATTCCAGTTCCGTAGATTGTTGCTGTTGTTGTGTCCTTGAGCAAGACACTTAACCCCCCTCACCCCCAGTATCTGTGTACACTGGTGCATGAATGTGTGTGTGAATGGGTGAGTGGTTTCTTGATGTAAAACACTTTTAGTGCCTTGAAGGTGGAAAAATGCTGTATAAAAATGCGACCATTTACCATTTTTGTGACCATGACCATGTACCTGGATGATTGGGGCATTGGGGCAAGGATTGGGAGACTGTCTACTACCAACTTCAAATTCCCCTGACGATTCTAGTGATCTCTTCTTATCCCCAAATTATGCAACTGCTTTACGATGTGAGTGCCAGTTCTAGAAATCAAGCAAGTAATAAACAATGACTGTCTGAAAACCCCCCAGTCACAATAGATCAACTACATGAGGTAAATGTAATGGAGAAAACACAACAGTCATACAAACAGATCCACTGTAACATGGATACAGCACATTCAGGAATAGGAAGTGGTAATAATATGCCTTAATACTCAATATACTGTGTTTCAGGTATGTTAAACAAATTCAAAAACAATTTTAACTTTAGAGCTGACATTATTATTGCCCTGATCTGTTAAACTGCTCTTTTCCTTCTGTAAATCAGTGCATTGGGTCAGGTCAACCCCAGTTTAATGTCTAAAACAAATGCCCTGTCAGTTAAAGCCAACCACCACCAAAGATAAAACGTGGAACAACTTTATTTTCATTCATCCTTGTGGTGATAATGATTCTTCCTGAGATTGTTGTGGAATATAACTGGTACACAATAAGCAAAGCCCTGAACCACTGCATCTGTTTGCATCACCATAACAACCGTCATCTAATGTCAAATCACAAATCACGGTAGGCTGATTTTTGCATTGAAACTGTTCGGATAGATCTACAAAACCTGATCTTTAGTAATGCATAACTTAGATAAAGTTAGATAAAGATATTCCAGATGTTCCTATGATGTAAACATCAAGTACTTAATTAATTTAGAGGCAAAATGTGGTTAAAGAGAAAAATGACCCAGCAAATTCCCTACATCAGAATGTATTTATTACACACAATGAAATAACATGATTCTTGTTTAACAGTGTGACAGTAAACAGGAGGTGGGTGCACGCAATGTTAATAATACATTTAGTCATGCAATTAAATGTATTATTCTGAATCAAAGAGATGATTTTTTTCAAACCCAGAACACCTTGCACATAATTTTGCACAGCAAGATCATTTCCCGTGAAGTTTGTGAACTCACAAGAATACATCTTGTATTGCTCCCGCTGTTGTGATTGGGTCTGAACCAATCAGATTAAAGTATTCGTCAGAACATTCGCCTATTCCCATCTCTTTCAGCGAGAGCCTTTCCAAATAATGTATAAAACTCCAAATCAAGTGCTATACATATTGTGTAAAACACCAAAACTGGGCAGAACTGTGTTTTCCTACATAGCTCCCTGAGCCTGGAACAACATTCAGAAATCTTTGCAGCTACAGGAACTGGTTCCCCTGAACTAATTTAAATCTCTGTTTAAGAAGAGTTGAACTGAAATGCTATTCTTGATGCTATTCCTGAGCTGGAGCTGATTTTACTTTTTGAATTCTAATGAATCTGTTCTATGTGTGCTGAGGTGCCTCTGGACCAGGTCTCCCTCAATCAAATCTCCGGGGACTTCACACACAGGTTAAATAAAACTAAATAAAATATACACGAAAATTAAAATATTTTTATTGCTTGAAGAAATGTAAAATGACAAACTGGAAAATAGTAAAAATATAAAACAAATATTATCTGATACAATGCAAACCTCCTTTCCTGGATTGGAAATGACTGTCGACATGGACTTCAAAGTTTCCCGAGTGTGAGAGGAAGGAAAGAGGAAATGAAGAGGTTTTCATGGCTCCTCTCCCTCCTCTCACGTTACATGTCCAAGAGCCCTGGGTTATTGCAGTATAGGTCCTTGTGCATGCAATGATAACGGCCCCAGCCCTCTGCAGCAGCGGACCTAATCAAGTGGCTATCACTTGTATATGACTCATAGAACTACTATATCAAAGACTATGCCAAATAAATACAAGCAAACAAGTAGTGTTGGATTTTCTGTTACAACACTGTAAAGCTGCTGTGGCTCATTTTAAAGAAGACATGTTTTTTCTCTGAACTCAGCTGGTTTGCTTATGATACGACCACCATAATAAAATTAGTTAAACTTGAAATTTCCTAATTATTCTGATTTACACATGGAGATGTTGAAAACTGAATTGTTGAAAAGTGTAAACCCTGTGACCCTTGGACAAATGCAAAGCCAGAAGTTGGAGGATTTATCTAAGGCCAATTTTCTCTTTCAACTGGATAGCTGTCAATGTATTAATGACATATTTGTATATTTTTTTATGATTAAATACCATGTATATGCTAGTATCCCCACATACAGCACTGTCAAACAGGAGCCCAGGACACTTTCACACAACAGCGCCTGGCAGCCCTTTGATGTCTCATTAGGGCGACTGTGAGGGAAAACAAGTGGAGGAGAGAGGGAGCGCAAGGAGAGAAGAATAACACAGAGCTGTGCACCAGTGTCGGAGGAAGAGGAGGAAAAAAGTTCAACACTGTACAGACCCTGAGAGCCCTCCGGTGCTTGACTTTCCGCTGGACCACCTAAAAAGCTCCACAAACCAGCGCTCCCCAGGCAAACTCTGGCTTTTCTCGAGCGGACAACGCCCTTGCCATGCGCACATCAACTTCAAACCCCAACCGCGTTATTTATGACCGCTGCAGGTAGCTGTTGTCTCTGGTTCAGTGTCATGTGTGCATCCCTGCATCACCTGATCATGCACTTTTAACTCCGCATGTTTACACTGTGCAGAGGGCTAATCTAATGCGGCTCTGCTCTCTCACCAACTTGTGTCCAAAACTAACATTATGAAATGAGCAGCACAAATTACTATAAAAATATGGGGCTGCTTTAAAATAAACTCAGCTGATTTTGCATTTGCTGAAATATTAGTCCGTCCAAGCGCCCTCTTTCAAATTTATAAACCACATTTTCAGTGAAAAATCAAATGTAAACAAGCAAGAGAAGCCTGTATTTTTCTCCTTTCAATGGCTGAGGTATGTTTCTTTTTCTCATAAGATCAAACGGCATTGTGGGTGCATGGCTTTTGGGATCATCGGCCCATTCAAAACACCTTAAAAAACTCTTGATGTGATATAAAACGATGTGAAACAAAATAGGTCATATTTTGTCAATTTCATCTATGTTAGAATGCATGGATATATACATTGGCCCAAGATAATTATTTAAAAATCCTCAAATTTGGAAATGTTGGCTAGCTGGGATATGTGCATCTCCACTTAGATACAAATCCCAAATAAAAATAAATACATTTTTATTTGCAAAAGTTAAAATCATTTCTCGTAGCCTCATCCCTGATAATGACATTACCATAAAGGTTCATACTAAATAAACTGAGTGAGGGTCCCTGCAAACTGTGCCTTATAAGTTATTTTGGGTTTCAGAAGAGTTGAAGAAGACAATAAATTGAATTCATACTTTCCATTCTTGCCCCTCTGCCATGTACCATATAAGAAAACCAGGAAAACCAGACCATGACTAAAATGGAAGAGTATCGAATAACCAATCTGTCTGCTTTACAAATGAAGCCTTGTGTGTTTGCTGTTGCTGAGCTACAGAAAAATCATGGGCAGTTCTGTGAAAGCAGCAGACGGATATGGCCACTTTTTTGTGCCACATTTTGCAAAGTGCAGACCCCCTCGGCCTGATGGAAAAGGTGCAACTATGTTCTAAAAATACATCTGTGTGAATCTCCCAAACATATTACTGCTGGATATCTCTGCGCTTCTGATAAATTGAAATGGTGGCGCCAACAAAAATGAAGCGAGGAAGTGGCTTATGCTTAGTTCATTACTTGTGACGTGTAGCCACAGTTACACAGTTTTTGGTGTTGATCTATTTTTGACATCATTATGTTGGAATTTTTAATCACGCAGAAGACCAGAGCAAAACCATAAGTGCATTTGATTGAATTTCCAGCGTTTAGGTCGTCTGATATTGCACCGAGGCACTCACTTAGTCTGACCATCAGCACATTCATTTTAAAAATCGAAAGACCAAATATTAAGACAAGATACGACTAAATAAAATTTAAAAAAAATGGCAACATGGCTTAATTGACATGACACCCAAAGGTAGAATATGTGGGGTCTTTCTATGTGGAGTTTGGATGTTCTCCCTGGTCTCCATTTCCTCTGGGTGCTGTGGTTTCACCTACTACTACAATAAAAATGTCAATAGATGACGAAATGTTGTGGTAAAAGAAATTTAAAGTTCCTACATTACGCAAAATGGACTCTTGTGAGCTATAAGCCATGCTCTAAAGTTGTTACCTCCTCAAAAACATATCCACAGTTGTGTTTTGTTTCATTCACACATGTTTGAGTAAAGGTTTATTATTAGTCTGTCTACATCTCCAAAGCTCAAAATCCTCTGTTCCACCTTGTGATGTTATGAAGTAGTAGTTTTCATGTTAACAGCTACCTTTTACCTTTGGTTCAG
>JACM01077997.1:0-14401 GCA_000787095.1 Periophthalmodon schlosseri
AATGAGCAGTGGAACATGACGATGTATTGCATGCTATGATTTTCCGTAAACAGATGGAGCTTATCAAGTGCGTAAACAAAGCCGAGTGGATCCAGGGACTAAGTAATTCATGCGCATTTTACGCACTGTTGTTTTGCAACAGTTTTGCGTTCTAAACATGACGAAACGGACAAAACAAAGGAAGTACGTGATCGAGGGCACTGTGGATGTTTGTACAAGTTATGCTAGAGGCGTCTTGGACCCAGAGCGGTTTGTGTCAAAGAGTGAAGATTCCACGGTGGACTCCAGAGTAGAGGACCTTATTTTTTGATGGATTGGATGCTCTTCTCGATCGGTAAGCGTGGTTTATTCTGCTATTGACATAATTGTAGGTCAAATATATCGTGTGTAATCGTTAGCATTGCTTCTGTGCACATAGTGCACATTTGAACCATGCGCTCTGGCACATTTGTGTTTAGCCGTACGAATTAGACTTCATTTGTCTATTGTTTGAAAGGTGTTTTACTCTGCAGTTTGCATTATTGTAGGTAAAAATATAACATGTGCACATGTTAGCATCTCATCTGTGCGCAGGGGTGATGTGTTGTTAGGATGGAGAGAGTGTGTTGAAACTACTAGTGCAAATGTTGATGTCATGTACACTGTCACTGATTCCAAAACATTGGCATTGTATAGTAAAATTAACTTTGTAGAACGATAGTTGTTATGTTTTGTTACTTAGAAAATATGATGAGATACAATATAAAAATACAACTACAGCAAAAAGTAAGCCAAGAATAAAAAAAAAATAATAAAAACAGTAGGAATGTGGTCCCCTCTCTGTCTGTATACACTACTATTGCACTATATGAGGTTGTCATAGGAGCAGGTGCCACATGGAGAAGCCCCATAGTGAACACTGTCACTGTGTGTTACATCAGCTGCTCACTGACACATGAGGACGCCATGCCGCTATCTGTCATGATACAGAACAGTGTGAACTTATACAGGGAGGAAGACACTGACAGATCCAGAGGTTTTCTTTAAGTGTATGGATGAGGCAGTCTGAAAGGGCCCCTATTACGCCATTTTCTCATCTGTGTTATAAGGTTGTTTCCTCATCACAGACATACCTGGAGTTGTGTTTAGTTTCATTCACACGTTTAACACACAAACCCTGCATATTTAGGCTGAGTTTGTCTCTCACAACACTGTGTTCCACCTTGTGATGTCATATCATAATACAAGTGCCACATGTGTTTTTAAACTCCATACACGTTCACTAAAATCATTAGGATGATTTCAGATCTGGAATTGCTGATCTCTACTGAACTAAAGGTAAACGGTAGCTGCTAACTTGAAAACTACCACTAGCTTGAGACTAGAGAATGTAGACAGACTAATAATAAAGGGTTACTCATGTGTGAATGAAACAAAACACAACTACGGGTATGTTTTTGAGGCGGTAACAACATTCTAACGTGGCTTAAAACTCAGAAGAGTTAATTTTGCGTAATAGCAGACCTTCAAAATATCCTAGATAAAGAAAGTACTGTCAAAATGTTACTTCTTTTGAGAGAAGGTGCATGGCGGTTTTGTAATTATTGTTAACAAATGAAACAAGTAAAACAAGTTATTTTGTCTGGAATGTTCCGCAGTAAGACATTAAATATTGCAGGTCAGGACACTACGCCTACAGGCAAAATAGACATGTTTAATGCTATACTGGGGAACTTTACGTTATTATCCATCTCCTCAGGCCCTGCCACCTTAAAATGTGACTTAAATATGATACTATACTGTCTGACGCAACAGTAGCTCAGTTAGTAGAGTGTTTGTCCGCTGATCCGAAGGGTGATGGTTCAAATCCCGCTCAACATAAACATAGCTGGTTGAGCGATCAGATCCACTGACCCGGTTCAAACACCGCGCAACATAAACATAGCTGATTGAGCGATCAGATCCACTGACCCACAGGTTCTGTTCCCCAGCTCCCACAGACGAATACTGTCCTTGGGCAAGACACTTAACCTACCTTGCCCCCAGTGTCTGTGTACACTGGTGTATGAATGTGTGTGTGAATGGGTGAGTGGTTGCTTGATGTAAAGACCCTTTTTTCCACCTTGAAGGAAGAAAAGCACTATATAAAAATGTGACCATATGTGGAGTGATTGATCAGTTTTAAAATGTATAACATGAAAATACACATTACAATGGGTTAATCCTGAAAATAAACTATGCAGTTCTAAGTGTTTTTTGTACAAACTGCACCAACTCAAGAATAGGAGACTTCCTTATCAGTTTGGGAGAAAGTGTCTTCTGTCACCCACATGTATAATTTTACTTGAATCCATTTATTTATTTATTTTCTCAGCAAACACAAGGTTATTCTGTGACAAAGCGTGACTTCGTCGTTATGGCCATATGGCTGTCATAGGGAGAGGAGAGGCTACAAAACAAACTAGACGCAGATGGCCGTCTTGGAAAACAATACAAGCTGTTGCACTGAATGTTGCAACACTACTAAGTGGAGAAAATGTTCACAATTACTAGGCTGGGTCCAAAATAAGCAATACCCCAAACTAATTATTTAGGCTGCGTGATATGAACAAAAATGTATCACGATTTTGTTTTCTTCATATTGACTGGGTTAAGTGTTTTACCCAAGCTGGAATCCAATAATGTTTATGTCGAGAGTGGGATTTGAACCACCAACCTTCGGATCAGTGGGCAAAAAGTGCCCACTAAGACCTAGAAACTTTTTTTTTTTTTCCCCTAGAATTTGAAGGCTTTGTTTTTGGGCTCACGTTCTGTTTTCTATAACAGCGCAACAATCCAGTTATGAACCCAATATGTTGATTTGAAGTAGTGGATATTTGTGAACTTGTGTATTGAAAACGTGTTCCATGGTTGAAAGACACTAAAATGTAAAATAAATTGAGTTGATTTGAAAGTCATGTTGCTACAGAGCACAGTTTACCACACTCCACTTGGTGCATATGGCCTGCTCTGTCAGGGGTGGGCACACAATCAAACTGGAATCAGAGCGTGAATCCCTGCAGTAACAGTATGCTTAAGTGAGATTCATTTAGAGCTAAACGTGCTCTGGAGAAAACTATGTGCCATGTCAAATTATTTGTGAACACTGGAAAAAAATCTAAGATAATATGTTAGAAAGCGCTTGATTTAAGTAGTATTTGTATTCATTTTAGCATATTGCCTTAAAGGACCTATATTATGTTATTTTCTGATCTATGTTATAATGTCGTTTCCTCATCACAAACATCCAACACACATTAACACACAAACCCTGCATATTTAGGCTGAGTTCTTCTCGCACACAGAAAACACTCTGTTCCACCTTGTGATGTCATGTGGTAATACAGGAAGTGCTCCACTGTGTTTGTAAACTTCATACACCTTCACAGGAATAATTTGGATGATTACACCACTGGAATTGACAATCTCTAATGAATTAAAGATAAAAGGTGGTTGTTAACTTGAAATCTACTGCTTCATGACATCACAAGGTGGAACGGAGCATTTTGAGCTTTGGAGATGTAGACAGGCTAATAATAAAGGATTACGCAACATGTGTGAGTGAAACAAAACACAATATCAGGTATGTTTTTGATGAGGTAACAACATTATGACATGGCTTAGAGCTCACAAGGGTCAATTTTGTGTAATATAGGGCCTTTAAGTTACTAGTAAGAACAACTTCAACATAAAAACTTATAGTAAATCTTTTTTTTTTTTTTACCTTTCCTTCTAAAAAATGAATTTACATCAGATGGAGAACTTTATGTTGTTTGCAATAGGTGTATTTTCTTGTGGTGTTGATTATTGCATTATCCATTTGCTTATACTTATATTCATCCATACAGTCATCTATAACCTTCGGCAGTCAATCAACTACTCCCCACTCTCTGCCCATTCACAACCGGGAGCCAATACATAGCAATACTATTAAAAAGACATGTTGTTACCTGGTTGTGTAGATTCCACGGAGATCCAGGAAGCATGCACAGACACAGAGAGAAGAGAAAAATGAAATGGAATGAATTTAAAAGCATTTTGTTTAATTAAAGCTTTTACACCATTAGCTTAGCAGTACATTATATTCGCCTCTATGTCAAGGCAAGCAGCTGAAAGCGTCATGCCCTTTCAGCTCAGAGTAATTAGGAGATTGGTCTTGTAGGAGAGAACATAACCTATGCCAAACACAGAGGATGTGTGCCAGCTCTCCGGGTCTGGGTCGAGCTCAGGGCTAATTAGTGTGAAGAGGGCATCGACCAATCAATGGGAGAAGTCACATTTAAAAGTACATTACAGGAAATAAAGAATGCAATGAATTTAATTATGCAATATTTGGCCTTGTGCATGTTTATAGGCAACAGCTGCTCTTCATACTGAAACAACAAAAATAGAACTGGAAATGTTGCTTTGTCTGAAATGTTCCGCAGTAGCCTTTAACTTAATTAACTTAATACACAGGCCGCATACAAAACATGCACAAAAAAGCCACCATTCTTTCCTATAGGATCCAGTTACTATCCACTCTCTTGAAATTAACCAAAGTCTTTTATACAGACATGTCAAATGAACACAAGGGAAAAGGACATCTGCTGTATCTTCTTGTACCTTCTTGTCTCCATAGAGATGTTGCTTTGTTTGGAATGTTCCGCAGTTGCCTTTAACTTACCTATTTTGCGTTATCTTTTCATGTGTTTACATTGCACTTACCGCGAGCGGGTTCACCTCTCCACAGATCTGACCATTCCACGCAAAGAAATAACATATCCGTGGAGACTAGCGGCAGCTGTGGCAAATCCTCCACCGGAAAAGTTCCGCAGTGCACCTTTAAAAATGTGTTCTGTACCTGAAAGTCTCCTATAGTCTTCACACTTCACATGCAGGATTAAACAGGAGCGCAAACCTGCGGTAAAACTCTCACCTCCATCCCCTTCTCTGTAAACTGCAAACCCCTCCTGACTTCCTTGTTTAAATGCACGTCTCCTGTGTTCTGATTTAGGACACAGTCAAGGCTTAAACCAATTTGCCCACAGTAAATGCTACACAAAGCACTGATTGACAAAAGCTGTAGCCGTCGCCTTCTCTCTCTTTTTTTCCTCTTTTCATCAGCTTTCAGTTACCGGGAAGGTCAATACCAGGGTAGACTATGAGCTCCAGTGTGTTTATACCTCATATGAGCAGACACACAGAACGCACTGCGGACACGGACTTTCCACAGTGGCAGATGTAGCACATTATGTGGGGTCACTGCAATTGAGGGTAACCAGATATGATTGTGTAAAGAGTTTAGGGAGACATCAAACAAGTAAAATAACCCAAATCACAGTGATCAAATTGGATACTACTATTTTTAAAGGCAACAGCTACTCTTCATACTGAAACAAGAAAAATAGGACCGATAGGGAGGGGGTGCGCCACCTTCTTGTCTCCGTAGAGATGTTGCTTTGCCTGGAATGTTCCGCAGTAGCCTTTAACTTAATTTGTGGCAAAATCATGCTCCAAATGACACAGGCCGCATACAAAACATGCACAAAAAAGCCACAGTTCTTTCCTATAAGATTCAGTCAGTCAGCACGTTCACAGTTATTATCCGCTCCCTTGAAATGGACCAAAACCCTTCTCAAATGTCAAACAAAGAGGCCAACACCAATGATAAACCAATACAAGTTCCCATAATAGAAGTAAAAGTACACTTATCAGAAAGTATTTAAATCTCCAACTGACAAAGGCGTCCAGCCAGTCCAACAACTACTTACCAACTCAAAATGAGCACATCACAAAGCTTACATTTCTGTGGTCACATTGGATTACAAAATGAAGCATTGTAAGCATTGTATGGATGACTTAAAGCAGTGTGTTAATCTGCATAAAACTAGAAAAGAAAGAAAAAGAACGTCGCCTTGGGCCGTATACAGGTCAGAATGGTGTTTGTATTCTAATGAACGGGAACTTCTGCTGTTTTTGCATACAGCTGCAAAGAATAGAGGCAACACTATGATGTGCTTTAATTAATCTTTGGGGAGAACTAATTAGTGGCAAAATCATGCTCCAAATTACACAGGCCGCATACAAAACATGCACAAAAAAGCCACCGTTCTTTCCCGTAGCATCAAGTCAGCACGTTCACACACTTATTACCCACTCCCCTTGAAATGAACCAAAGTCTTTTATACAGGCACGTCAAATTTATGAACTCGGGGGATGCATATTGCCATCCCATAATAGAAAAGTGCAATTAGGACATCTGCTGTATCTCTCCATCAGACGTGCGCTCATTTAACTGTACTTTTTAGCTCAGTGCCCAGATAAATGGTAGATGGCAGACAAAGGCTTAATTTCACAGTTCATGCTCCATATTGTCTTATCTTTTTAAACACTAGGAGACAAGTTTCTAATAGAGCTCCTACCAAGAATATTCTGCAATCCAGGGTGGAAGTTGCTAAACATAAATCGTTGCTATTTGTTTTAGTAACTACATTATGAAAAATGTCATTTTGGTGAGTATCTTAAAGGGGCACTATCTGCTTTGAGGGTACGCTACTTGTTTCCATAGAGATGTTATGGCTTTGCTTTGAAATGTTCCACAGTATGGAATTACATTTAATTTTCACCATGGACACAAACAAGTGATGCACCTCTGCCCAGTTACAGGTTAGATCTGTGGTGGAATGTAACAGAGTAAAAGTAGTAAAGTACTGTACTTAAGTATACATTTTAAGCATCTGTACCTTACTTAAGTAGATTTTAAAGTGGCTACTATTTACTTTTACTTAACTACATTTTTAAATGGGTACTTTAATGCTTTTACTTTTTTCATGTGATAATTATTAATCAATGCGTACTTTTTTACATCGCATATTTTCATAAATGTTTTTAAGATCCATCTCTAGCACTTGTTTTTTTTTTTTTTTCTATTATAGTTGTTATTTACACTAATATGAACATGAATGTATGTATAATTTAAATGTCTTGTTAAGAACTAAACTTTGCTCAGTCCACATGTCCCATCATGCACCAGGTGACTGTGTGCCAACCCACTTTGATCATGTGATCTACACCTTGACTTTAAATCTGCTCTGTGACAGCCATTTTGAGTTTGCCCTGATGAAGGCTGAAGAGCCGGAACACATTGATGTGATTTTATTTTTATATGCCATGTGGAAATAAAGGCTTTTCATTATTTTGTACTTTTTGAGTGCCTCAGTTTTTTCAACTTTGTATAAGAATGCATATGTTTTGCAAGGGATTAGTTAGCAATAAAATCATCAATGTGAAACACTGACGATTGATGACACATCATCATACAGTGAAACATTCTAGGCAAAGCAATGTCATCTCCATGGAGACAAGTGGATGGCGCATCCTTGTCCAGAAAAGTTACATCGTGCATCTTCACCAATCCTCACTCCATTGATGCAAGGGTTATGAGTAGGGTTAAATGTGCGCTATGTCAAATCCACAAAAAAACATCTCCATGGAAATAGCAGGTGGCAGAACTTCCACTAAAAAGTGACATAGTGCACTTTTAAGAACTTAAAATGTCAATTATATTCAACCATAGAGTGGAAAAACACGCCCACATACACAATCTTCTCAGTGGAGCACCATGTGGACCCCAGCAGCACATAAAAGGCTTGAATTTGCATTTAGAGAGTTGAGGCTGATTTCTTTGGAGGGCAGAAGGAGAGAAGGGACAGCTGAAGTGTGGGTGAGAGAGGCATCGCCAATAACCATGACACCAAGAAACACAGTCCAAATAAAAAGCACTGTTATCCCCAAAAATGTAATAATCCCCACAAACATAAAAGAACCCAATGATAACTGATGACAAGGGAAGCTGCATGAAAGGAGGGCACTGGACAAATAAAGGAAAAACATCTGATAATCCATCTATCAGCTTTATTTAAGATATAAAAAGTATTTCTAAGAACAAGCAACCACGGTTTTCTGCTAGTCCATAAATCTAATGCTGGAAACTAGTCTCTAATATGGCTGAATGTAATAAGGGTAAAACAAATACTAGACCTAACAAGAGAATTATAAAATACACAATTGCCATGAAAATAATTGTGCATAGTGGCCTGTGTCAAATAATAATAGCGTCTATTGTCAATTAAGAGCAGAGGTGCTGGTGGTCTCCCTGTACATTATCAGCCTCTCCTTATCCCTGCTGTTCACCCCAACACAGGGAAATAATTGGCTTTGACACTGTACTGCGGTTTTCACATTTATTTGTAGATTCATGTACATTGCTGTTGGTCTGCAAGTGGCAAAAATCTCTATGGTACACACAATTGAATTAGCATCGAAACTGACTATGGAAATGTCACAATTATGGTCCAGAGGAATTATTATTGGTTTCTTGTTTTTAATATATGTAGGTTCAAATATTTGTGAGCAGCAGTTGGCCTGTCTTATTCACATCACTGATAAAAATGAATGGGTCTTATCTCAAACTGCAGAAAATTGAAGCAAAGAGTTGGGTCATTTATTGGGAATACTTTGAAGTCATTTTGGAAAAGTCTTTGTCTGACTCACTTTCAGCTGATAACACCATGGTTAAAGTAGTTACCCAAAAGGCTGGTCTAGACAAATGTATCTTTTTGTTATATGATTTTCAGCCAATAATGATCACATTCAAATTCCCTTAAGCAAATACCATTTTGAGGGCAAGCTAAACGCTGCAATTTATCTGCATCCTAACTTGCACAATAGTTACATATAGATACAATAGATACATACAGATACATTTATCTGTTTATTTATTGTGAGGAATCTTGGGGTGATTGTGGATTCTGTGTTCAAACTGGACAAGCACATTAGCTCTGTCCAGCTTTTTTCAGTTAAGGCTCCTTGCTAAAGTAAAGCTCTACCTTCCACAGCTGGATTTTGAAAAAGCAATCCGCGCATTTGTAACATCCCGTCTGGATTATTGGAATTCTTTGTATGTGGGGCTGGACCAGGGCTCCCTACAGAACTTACAGAATGTCCAGAACACTGAAGCTCATCTGCTGACAAAAACTATGAGACAAGAGCACATCGCGCCTGTGCTGTGCAACCTGCACTGACTCCTGTTTCATATCAGGTGCAATTCAGAATGCTATTGATTGTGTTTAAATGTCTGCACTTTATGGGTCCTCTTTATTTGAGGGAGTTACTGCAGCTCTATACTCCACCCAGAGCCCTGAGGTCAGCTGACCAGCTCCTGCTGCTGTGCCCAAAGCCTCAAAACCAGAGGTGACAGAGGCTTTTCTGTGGCAGCGCCCAGACTATGGAACAGCGCCCTCTGCCTGTCAGATTCTGTCAGTCTTTAACGCAGTTTAAGACTACACTAAAAACCCACCTCTTCTCCCTGGCATTTAATACTAGCAAGACAGGATATCTTGTTGTTTTATTGGACTTTTCCTGTGTGTCGTGTGATATGTACATTTGTTTTTTGTTGACTTTTATCTGAAGCACTTTAGTCAGCTGAAGTTTTTTTTTTTTTAAATGTGCTCCATAAATAAAATAGAATTTAACTGAATTTATCTGGCCTTGTGATCAGGGTCTAGTCAAGCTATTATCCACGCACATACAATAAAGCTGCTATGAGAATTTGCCTTTAGATCCCTCTGGAGGAGGGTCTTCCACCTGTTTGTCTCCATGGAGACATTATTGTTCTGCAGATAATGTTTCACAAAACGGCATTTAACTTATATCTATATGGAGACAAGCAGATGGCACCACAAGGTCAAGTTACAGGTCAAATCTATGGATAGGTGACGCCACTCACAGTAAAAATGCATGTTTTACAAGGCATTTTGAGCATTGCACTTACAAATGAATAGATGCAACACAGATACATTTAATGTCATGTGTACAACATTGCAGGTAAAGCAAGAAACATCTCCATGGATTAAAGCAGGTGGATCCCAACCAGAAAATGTACACAGTGCACCTTTAATGAAGATTTACAATGCGTTTTATATGAACAGTACCATTATTTTTGCTGGAAAGTGGTAATTTTAGACATACATTGAAGACAGAGCATTCATCAGACATGTTTTATATTAGCTCCATGAAACTAGAGACGGTTTCTGGAAGTCACAGGTGATTTATCCTTCTGCTAATTAGAGCGCCGCACGCACACAGTAATATTCTCATCACAATAATCAGTCTTACTTAATTAGTCAAGCTTGCCACTCGAGTGTGTTCAGTTTTGGCAGCCTCAACTGACTCTCATTTTCTTTCTGCCAAAATGATTAATCTTGCATCTGAAACAATTGCAGTAATAGCTTTCCAAGTTTGGGTGATGCTCAAGCCATGATTATGGAACAGATCTTGGCAGAAATTTGGCACAAAACTTGACTGGTAAACACAATGGAGAAATTCTGAAGAATCTAAACCAAAATCACATCCCACAAATTCTTCATAAAAAAAATAGTACAATAAAAAATCTAACTCAATTCGCCAATGATCAGATTCACAGCCAATCTGTCACTAAAACCATGTGGTCTGGAAACTCGTGTCATCATTACAAGTCTGTATACTCTGCAGTTTATGTTTAGGAAATGAATATTGACTGTATTTTTTTTTTTTTTACTAATTTGAATTAAAAAAAAACTAAAAAAAAAACATTGCGATTTGTTATATATTTATTTGCCATGTGTTTTATAATATTTCATTCATTCATTTCATTTTAAACAAACAACACAAACAACTACATACAGTAAGTCCATTTAAAACATTAAACCAGGTGCAGATGTGATTAGAAATGTTTATCACCAGATTATTAAACTGCATTAGTGGCACCACTGTATCCAGTTTTGCATGTATTTTATATCTCCATAATCCAGTTCAGATTAGATTTCTGTAATTCAATGGGATGCAAGATTTGTTTCTATAATAAAATGATAATTCTGATTTGAAACTGTTACATAATTCCGAGATATGTATTTTACGTTTGCATTTTTTAATATAATGAAACTTATTTCCCCAAAGACACAGTAGGTGTTGTCGAGCTTTATCATTGTACTTGATGCCATTGTGAATGTAGAATCCCTTTATATACAAACAGCAGCTCATGAGGACAGACTGGATGACTCTTATATCGCTTGGTTCTATTGGAAAGTTATCTCCATGGTATTGATTTAGACCCGAGCTTTCATTGCCTGCCATTGTTTTCTGGCCATTACCTCAACTTAGAATCACCTCATGGTTTGAATCAATATTGGAACAATTGTGGCATCTTGTTATCAGCTGACCCCAAGTGACCAAGACAGAATGAGAACTGAATGCTAATTCTTTGTTTCAATTCAAAGGGGACACAATAACACACTCTAATCTACTGTGTTAAATGACTAGCAGAGCTCAATTGGATTTTGTTAAAAAATATTTCTACAAATTCACATTTTATGCAACCATTTCTGATGCATTTTAATATATATATATATTTTTTAAGACATGACGTAATCCCAACGCTAAACTGTCACAAGATTTTTTTTTTTTTTTTTATTTTTTATTTGTTGCCTGGGATCCAGAATACACACTTCTCCAATACTTTCTGAAGATGTGAATATGGTTACCAGTTAGGGTTAGGTATCTCCAGGTATCTCCCCAAGTTCAGATGGCTGCGATCGACAGGTGGGTTACCCAATTAGCGGCATGCACAGTCTGTCCAAATCAAAACAAAAATGGTGGCCAATGAGATCCTTTGTCTCACATGCATCACTGACATAAACAAATGTGATTGCATGATACTGTCTGAATCTGACTTGAGGTGCAGCGGAGGGAGTGGTTACCAGACCCATATCCCTCTGTTTAAAAAAATGGATAGATATAATTATGGATTTGCCAAGTCCGATATTATTCAAGTGCTATTTCTGTCAAAAAGAGCCCATGTAACTCTGAACGATGATGCATTTTCTGTTACATTTGAACAATTTAGTATAGATCCACCAAGGAAGTGTGCAAAAAGCAGCTTCGAAGTCATTGTCCATTATTTATCTCCTTGGGTTTATAATGATGTGCTCAATTACACTAATGGACCAGGCGAAGTGGTGTCTCTGAGCAGAAAGCAGGAAGTACAGTGTGTTTAAAGAGCTGATCATTTAAACTGTGATGCTTCACTGCTGGTCAGATACAAGCAATAAACGGAACTAGAAGAGAGATATACAAAACGACTTATCTGTCTAATGGGCAGTTATCACAGCTAATGCTACAGCTCATGCTTAGCCCCATGCACCAAAACATCAACATTTACCGCCAGAGCATTTGTAGAGTGTTGTGCCATTATGCTGTAAAACATGCATTTATGGACTTGATTCACATAATTGTATCCTCCATTCAAAGCATGGGCTGTATACAAGTCGCTCCTTTTCAAACAGAAAAAAACATTACAAGTATATGTACATTTACATGCAGCTTATGGATGTTACTTGAACTGACCATTTTCCTCAAATTTATATGAAGAAGTGTGAATGGCTCATTTATGCTCATTTTATGTAGTTGTATTTTGACCTGAAAAAGATATGGGCTATAAATCAAGCATCCAAAGGAATTTGGAATTTTCAGTGCTATCACAACATTTTCTTTTGGAGGGTCTTGTCCACATGGAGGAAAAACTTGGAAAAACAATTTGAGATAAACTTTAGACAAACAACTTTTAGTAAGTGGAGGTATCCACTGAACCCAGCAGCGAAAAATAATAGCACTGAAAGGAAAGTGAAAACACTGAAAATAAGGCTGCTCTTAAAACGCTGTCTGCTTTTTGACCAGAATACTGTTTTATTTGTGTATGTTCAGTGAAGTGATATGTAACAGCATATGAGGGCATTTGAAATAATACATGACATATACGTACATACATAATACAATACAGTACTATCTGTCACATTTCCTTTTGCTTCATCACATTTTAGAGACAGTGGCTTTCATTTTCCTAACACGTCACTGATTTAATTAACGATTCCAATCAGACCGCCTCAAATGTGTCAGATGGAGCTGAAATCAAATCAAAAAGACATCAGGAGGAGGCTTGATGAATAAACAGGAAAGAGCTCAACACAATTTCTCTGTGGGACAATAATTGAATTGTCGACCTTTTTTTTCAAACTCATGTTTGAACCCAGAGGCAATAAAGATGATATAACCGTCATTTTTTCATAATGCATTTTCAGAAAAGTGAAGCATATCTTTATGTTGCTGTAAAGAAGCACCTTAATACAAAACTTGTACTGGAGGTGGCACGGTGGCTGAGTGGCTAGCACTCGTGCCTCACAGCAAGAACCTTCTGGAATCAATCCTCAGGTGACCTGGGTCTTTCTGTGTGCAGTTTGCACCCATGTCTGAGTGGGTTTCCTCTGGGCACTCCAGTTTCCTCCATCAACCCTGACCAAGCTCAAAATCGGAGATGAGTCCCTGAGCGCTGCATTGCAGTGCTCACTCCTCCTGAGGAGATGCCCCAGCGGCTCTGAAGAATGGGTCAAATGCAGAGGACAAATTTCCGTATGGGCACTATAAAGTGTACCTTAACCTTACCTTTACTGTACTGACTGAAAATGTTTATGTTCTTTGAAATAATTATTCTATGGTCAGGATTTCTGCAGGGTTGGCTTACCTTGTTTGTGTAGTGTAATGCTCCTAACAATCTTGATGTTGCAGATTTAATGAGAACACACAGTGAGCTGGTTCAAAGGAATCGTTTCATTAGAACAAAGACTCATTTACATAATGAAGTGCAAGATCAGGTAGGTAACAATATGGTTAGCATTATTTACTTAGGCTGCATGCTGCATTAAAACTATAGGGTTATTTTGTGGTGTAAAATAAAATGGTCCTTGCTTTTGTGTGATACAGTGTCAGAAGTTATAGAAACAAGGAAGAAATGAATGCACAGTTTCCATTTGAAATTATTGTTAAAACAAATCACAGTCCAATCAGCTGAGATGTGCTGCAGCAAGTTCCACTTGACGACATCTAAAGTGGACCAATGGTCTTCCAGATTATAATGAACAAAGCCCGGTTTATTATGGGATATAATCATGACCACAACAAAACAGGTGCTAGTACTGGTTCATAAAACAAAGTAGCATGGATTTGTCATTAAAGGTGTACCTGATTTTTACTGCCTTAAAAAATGTGATAGAAAGATCCAGTTTAAACTGTTTGCAGTGGTCTAATATTCCTCACTTACCTTAGGCATTCTGAACATCCTAATTATTCATCAAAATGAGTTCATAAGCACGTTTCATAACTTTCAGAGACCAGAGAGGAGTTGTTACCTCACGGCAAAGCTAGTAACAACTAGCAAGCTAACGCACACTTCTTGATTATCAGATAATACAACACTTTATAATTACATGCAGACAGTGCACAACACAAGAGCTGCTTATACAATATCTATCTG
>KN473946.1:0-17220 GCA_000787095.1 Periophthalmodon schlosseri
ACCACACTCAGTGCAGAGCTGCTTTTTTTTCGGTTCACGTGGGGGTTTCTGATCATCATCGAGCTCCTCATCATCAGCACTGTCCTCCTCTGAGGAAGTGCTTCTTCTCACTTCTTCACTTCCTTCCTCTGTCAAAGTCTGAGGAAGCCAGTCCTCGTCTGAGCTCCGGTGACCTATGTCCCCTCCCTCCTCTTCTTCTGAAACTTCATCTTCATCTTCGTATTCATCGCTTTGAACAACTGCTTCTGGCTCACTCACATCATCCTCTGTCTGGTCAGGCTTCAAAAAAACACGCAAACATTATAGCAGTGGCAAAACATTGGACATAAACAAAAATGCATTACCTCAAAAGTAACTTCTATGCTTCCGGGGTGATATGAAGTGTTCGAAATGTTTCTGTACTGAGGACAGAACTCGTCACCATTTTGGACCTGAAATGTAGAAACACCAGTCAAAACAAATATTACTGCAGCATGTTGAAGCTGGTTGAGATTAGGGTTATCAAAGTACCGAAAATCAGACACTAATCAATACTAAAACTAGTATCGAAAGTAACTAGATACTCATTTGAGCAGTATCAATACTAAAAAAGTCACATTTCAGGACAGAAATGAACCTTTCCTGAATAGTTTTAGACTGATCTTGAGTATCTTTACTAGTTTACGCCCATGGACCACTATGTATCCCACCTGGACAACTGAAGGATTACACAGATATAAGACCACAAGGTAATATAAAAGAAAGTACTATGATTTAATGTTGAAAATCAAATTCTATTGTCTAAAGAAAGTGTGTTTTAATCACCATTGTGGTATCAGAATTGTTATTAAGTATCAAGTCTATTCCTTAGTATTGAAATCGAGTTTGAAATTTTAGTATCGTGACAACACTAGATGAGATGAACTTGTTTTATTGTTTTTCATTGGCTTATACACACCGTACTGAAATGAGTCAAAGTTATCAGGTTTTAAAACACATGTAACCACTCACCCAGTAAAAGCTCCTGCCTGCTCCTGAAAAGTCATATCGTCTCGTTGGTTCCTTGAGCACCTCAACCTCAATCTCAGACTCAGACTCCGACTCCGGATCGAAGATGTAAGGCTCAATTTCACGCATCGCCATTGTTGCGCTGAGACGTTTCCTATGATGAGTGGAGGTGGGCGTTTCCCGTACGAGGAGAGCTGGTCTTGATAAAACAGCTGGAAAAGGTCAAATGCAAAAAATGTATGTTAAAAAATAAATATGAAAACATTTGCTTGCAATTAAAAGTATGTAGATTTTCAGGAAGAATGAGACCTTGAATGTTTTAAATACATGTGTAACCTTTTTTTTGACCAGAACCTATTTTGAGTTAGAACAGATTATCATGGGTGATATCGAGTCTTACAATAAAAGATTTGAAAAATAAAAAAAGTTGAGTTTTCCCATTAACTGAGGTGACTCTCATTGCCAGAACCACACGCTTTGACAAAAGTTTACAAAGACGTGTGGGTCTGGAACTGTATCCCGTCTCCCCGATTCCACAGGGCATGACTGACCCACGGATTAACCAATCAGAGAGACTCATGCTCCATTTTGGTAAAAACAAACCTGGCAACTTAGGAGTAAAAAAGGACAAAAATATATAACAGTGCAGATATCTGCAGAATCATTCTTAATCATTCTTAATCTCAGGTAAAAGAAGTTATATATTTTGTTCTGAATTTTTGAGAGAGGTCTTCTGCATTTGAGAGATATTAGCGGCTGTGGTTGGACCGTCTCACGTTAGGACAGAGGTTTGTCTCGCTCTACGGTCCAATTCCAGACCCTTCTGGATTTGAACAGAATGTAGAAGGGACGGGCTGGTCAGGCAATAAGTTACCCCCCAACTAGAGACTCACCATGTTAGACTTAAAGTGCACTTGACAGATTAATATTTTTTCTAATTATTTCTTGGTTTGGTGGGAAAGTACCTGTGATAAATATTTCAGATAACTGACAGTTTGTGACGAAAAAGTAGAAACAAAAGTTGTAAAATACAGGAAGTATCTGTGAGTTCTAAAACGCAATCTCTCTTCCCTCATCAACTATCATCACTTCCATCCAAACTCCAGGGACAATTTCCGCATTAGGAAGACATTTTTCTGACAGTTTTAACATTTATTTAAAAAATGAAGGTGTTGGAATTATTTTTACTCGTCAAACCATAACTATTGTGTAATTTAAACAGGTTTTGGCCCTTGTTAAAATACCTCTACATAAGTCTGATCTGCTGCTCATGTCAATCCAGAAAGTAAAATTACAAAACTTCACCAACGTTACAAAACTAGAAAAGACTAGGCAAGATTTTTAGTAAAATCCTAAATATAATCACATTAACCATGTTTTAGATAAATGAGCAGTCTAATCTAGCGTGTGCACTTTAAATTGCTCCTTGGCTTATTTTAATGTTTAGAAAAAAATAACTATTTAATTACTGAATCAAGGCAGTAGACCCAAGTGGGTTTTTTTTGTTTTTTTACTCAATTCACTCACGAAAAATACCGCAAGAAACAAAAAGTGCTGTGACTGACAAAGAAACAGCCTGATCAAGTTCACCACAGCAGAATAAAAAACACAAACTGTGCATGTTTCAGGACTATAAAGCCTGGTCTCATTGCAGATCCCTGTTACTGACACGTTGGTAGGTGTAAAATGCCCAGGGCTGACACCTGTGCGTGTTTCTGCTGTAGGTGCTGCACACACCGCTCACAATGGGCCGACATGGAAAAAAGGAAAAACAACTTACGAATCTAGCCCCAAAATGGCGAACTCCACGTCTGATTTAGAGTCCATGCATGTCCCCGGAGAGGAGGTCTCTAAAAGGAGAACACGAACCCTGATCTCGGTTATGTTTACCTGTGTTTTGGTCCTTTAATGATCACGTTCTCGCTTTGTAATTTGGGCTAAAGTCGCACGGACCCGAGGCTCTGACAGAAGCTTCCTCTTTCAAACCGCGCTAAAATCTTGTCCTCTCGCGATAACTCACTAGTTGTAACTGCTGATGGGACTTTCGGCTCATTTAGAGGATCCGAATCTTTTGGGATCCGAATGGATTAATGAGGTTATGTCCTTTTTGAAAGTAGAGAAGATTAGATATTCCATGAAGGGTATTGTAAACTAATTTTATAGAAAGTGGCAACCATTTATTGACTTTTTTGAAACTGTCAAAGCCAAGCCTTCCACCTTTTTTATTGCCATTATTATTATCATCAATATTTTATTTATAATTTATAGTATTTTTATTATTTATTGTGTGATGCTCTTCATATTCGTCTATTCACTCAAGATTTGTGTGATTTATTTATTTATTTTTAAGTTTTAGTTTTGTTACATAAAAATGAAACGGTGTGTGTACATTTGTTGTCTAAATGACAGTCCTATATTTGTTCACACATCAATAAAAATATATGAAACAGAGAAAATGGTTCAACTGAGCGTGGGAGTGTTTTTACCCTTTCAAATTATGCATAATCTAATAAAACGTTGCACTACAATAATTTTAAAGCTGTTAACATGATGCCAAATATGTTTTTCGCGTTGCCTGCTCTGCTTCTGTGCTGACTCTTGTGTCGGTTCAGTGTTAATCAGTATAAAAATGCATACAAATTAGAAAAAGATTCGGGTCTTTTCAAAAAATGAGATCCGGATCCAACCGTTCACGCTAAGGAATCGTTCAAAAGAGCCGACTCGTTCACAAACGTCACATCACTAGTTGTAACCCATATAGTGTATTGTATCCATAGACTCTATAGTTGTAACTCGTCTTATTCTCTCCCAAGTTCTTTACAGTTTTATCATTTCTACTGTTGTGTCCAAAGAGCTCTATGTGGTCTCTGGATGTTACGTTTTCCTGCAAAATGTGCCATGCCATTGAATTAAAAACCTCTAAGTACAAGGAGTTTAGTTAAATTACACATGTCCAGTTCCATAAATGTGATGTAACAATAAAAACATTATCAAAAAGGACCATTAGATGTTTATTTATCCTGTTACTAACTGTATTATTACTCATTACTTTAGATGCACCACCTACTTGAGATGTTTTTCCTTTGCCTAGAATGTTCCACAGTATAGCATTAAACTTCGGCTCCTTGGAGACAAGCAGGTGGTGCCGCCAAGCTACAGGTCAGATCTGTGGATTGGCAAGACCGCTCACAGTAAGAATTAATGTAATTATCAGCTATAAAACACATGGAGTTGATGTGATGTGAGATAGAAAGTTTGTTCCATATTGAGGAACATTATAGACCAAGCAAAGAAATCTCCATGAAAACAAGCAAGTGGCAGAACCTACACACGAAAGTTACATGGTTCACCTTTAACAGGACTTCATCAGATATAGTCACAATGTTTTTGCATGATGTAACCAACCAAATTGACTAAAAAAAGCTTGAAACACCCAAAGAGAATTTATTATTGTCATAGTTTATAGGTGCATTACCGGTCAAATGTTTTATCCCGCTGCGATGCAAATTCACTAAAAAGAATTTACTATTGTCATAGTTTATAGGTGCATTACCGCCACCTACCGTACAACTCGCATCATAGCTGTGCGAATAGAACATTTCATCCAGTGAGATATAAATAAGAGATGATCATATATCACCGATGCCCTGATGTGCTTGATTTTAACCGAAAAAGTTGAGTTCAGAGGTGGGTAGTACTCACATTTACTTGAGTAACTTTTTAAAGAAATGATGCACTTCTTTGAGTTATTCTTTCCAGTTTTGTCTTGATTTGGTCTCATCCAGAAGAGTCACGTGGTGCTGCTGTAACATGTTTTACTGGCTGATTTACCGTTTGCCTCAAGAAAAATGACTCAATTAGTTTTCCAGTCATTTTTCCAGCAGATGGCGCTATTAGATCAGAATACTTAAAGGCACAAGGAGCTTTGTGAGTCCTACTATGTTATTTATGTGAAGAGTACTCATCTCAAGACAAAATAAATGTGGTATAGGCCTAATACAGCCATTTATCTTCAGATGTGTTGAACTATGTGGGACTGCGACTAAACACCTAAACTCCGCCCACAACCACATTTCAAATAGAGCTGCTAAACTGGACAGTGCCTGTGGACTTAAGAGAGTGAGAGAGGAGGAGGAGGAGGAGGGCCGGGATCTGGAGGAATAAGTAACAGGTGTTTGTAATCAGAAACACCTGGCTGTAATTAGGGCAGTCTTGCGTGATGTCACCAAGCACTTAACACTGCTGCGGCTACTGGATCCAGGACAGACTCATGTTTGTTTTTGACTAGAAAGCTGCAAATTGGCCCAGTTTGCACTAAAATTACCAAAAAGCAATAGGAACAGTAGGCAATACTATTAAAACACCATATAGATAGTTTAGCAGCAAAAACAAGTGGATTTAGTGTTTAGTTCCACTTTACCCAGTACATCGGTTTAGATCAGGCCCGAGTCGACTGGGGTGCAAAAAAACGACACTTAAGAATATTGTCTTTGCATCTCTTTGAAACTCGGATGCTCTGTCTGTTAGTCTGGACACAACGCTGGTCTAGATAATCAACAATTGACATATTCATGGAACTTCAGATCTAGTGGAGCGTCCCAACCAAATAGCTTTGTCTTCATTAAAGCTATTCTATTGTTAACTGTGATAAACTCCCTGATGATCTCACAAAAAGCACAGAGTCAAACAAAGAGTATATGTGACTGTCCTACTTTTGGCCTCCCTACAGGTCGACCAGAAGAATACCGTCCTTGATTTCGCTTCAGCTTCTTCTGAATCTTTTCTGTGTCCTGGTTTTTCACATTGTCATTTGTGTCAGTCACACCGTCACAACTCTTGTCGTCTTTCTCCCCAGACTCCGGGGGGTGGTAGCGCTGGATGTGGCTCTTCAGACTGACATTGTGGTTGAAAGATTTGTCACAGTGCTGACATTTATAAGGCTGCTCTCCCGTGTGCACGCGCATGTGTGACTTCAGGTGACTTCGCTGGGTAAATGTTCTCTTACATATTGAGCACTTGTGGGGTTTCATTCCTGTGTGGATCATTTCATGTCTCTGTAAACTGTCCTTCGCTAGGAACCCAATTCCACATTTGTCACATATATATTTCTTCTGGCCTCTGTGGTTTTTCAAGTGGGCTTTTTGTTCCTTTTCTAAGGTGAATGTCATTGTGCAGTCAGGACATTTGTAGGGCCTTGGTTGATTCTGGTGGATTTCCTCATGTGCAAGTTTGTCCAGTTTAGTTTTAAAAGTGGCGTAGCAGTATTTACAATAACGTTCACTGTGTATGTTGCTGTGTACTTTAAGAGAATGTTTAGTGACACATCTCTTACCACAGACATTACAAACGTATAGTTTAATTTTGTACTTGCAAACGTGGTTTTGTTATAATGAAAGACTCCACAGTCAGTGCAAAGCTGCTTCACGTATGGCCCCTCCGCTTCATCACTGTCTGACCCTTCGTCTGACTGAGGAAGCCGGTTCTCATCTGACGTTGCATCACCTTTTTTTTACCTTCCTCATCTTCATCATCGCTTTGAGCAGATACCTGTGGCTCACTGACATCATCTTCCATTTGGTCAAACTTGAAAGAAAAACAACTATTTCATGAGGCCACAAATGGAGCGGTAGAACAGAAATGTCTTACTTCTATGCCATGTTCAGTATCTGACATGCTCCTGACCTGAGGGCATAAGTTATCCAGATTCTGAACCTAAAATGTACAAGCGTGTGTCAAAACATGTATAACTGCAACATGTACATTTAAATTATTTATAATTGTGTAAAAGATTAGATGAAAGAATCATTCAGTCTGCAGCAGCAAAACAGAAGATAACTGGGAGCTGTTTAGTTCCATTACCCTGTCACAAAAACGAACTACACAAAAAGGCACAGTAATCTCTTTTGAAATCTGTGATGTTGTTCATAAAATATTTACTCGAGCACATTTAAGGCCACTTCACACCGGAGCCACCTCATGGGGCGTCTGTCAACACTAGATGCAGAACATCAGCCAACTAAAAAGACTTTACCGCTCACATCGCACAAGTACAAAAACATGTTTTCAGCCATGGCACAAATGTCCAAAGTGTGTCCAGAGTGTAAAATAATAGTAATGTTTTTGACGTGCCTCAAAACGTCTCAGTGTTCATTGGTCTTAAATGAAGTCTATAAATAGTTTAAAGGACGAAGACAGGAAAGAAAGAGAATCGTTTAAAGTTTAAAGACTTGTTGTTTATGTATATATCAGAAAGACACCAACCTGATCCCACGCTGTACTTTGTGAGCTTTGTGGGGAACAAAACCTGAAAACAGAAACAGCCAATCCCAAAACTTATTAAACATAAAAGCGACCAATTAAATGCGTAAAGTAACACTGGATCAATTATCTGACTCAGCGTCACCAGTTTCACACTGTAGCCTGGACAGAGGCAGAGCAGGTTCAGTGAGAGAAGAAAGGTACAAACAAACCTTTTATCAAGAGCAGAAGGCTGGAAGACAGGCCTCAAAGGAAAGAGATTTTCTTTGGCATTCTTTTAACTGTAGTGAAATAGAAAAACTTTTAGAATGCAACATAAAAATACAAAAAGTCAAACATTAAATGGAAGGATGAGCAAGAGACTGACCACTATGTGATCACAAAACCTGCTAAACCAAACAAATAATGGCATTTGTGTGTAAATTTCTCCCGGGGTGTTCGTTCACCTGCCTGTGCGCGCGCGTTCATGTGTTTTTGTTGGATGCTGACAACACATCCTTTGCGCATAAACCATTTTAGAAGTTGCTTACAGAAACTCTCCTAAACAATACCTGTGAAGTGAAGAATAGATGAAGCGCACCATTTGAAACTTACAAGTGTAACAACATCATGGCAAATTGCGCGTCTGATCTGGCTCCAGCTTCTGCGCACGTCTCGCCAAAGCGCAAACTCCCGTCCGATGTTCACCGGCGTCTGTTCTCTTGACTTTCTACGACAAAATAAAACCTTGAAGGGATGTAAACTCCATAGTGTACTCGTGCTTCCATCAGGTCCTCACTAAGGTCCTCACATCTCGCGCTTCTTGTCACCGCTAGGTCCATGTGTATTACCGCCATCATCTGGTAAGGAGCGCGTGTTAAAATGTTGTTTCCTCATCAAACAACTCATGCCTGGAGTTTTGTTTTGTTTCATTCCCACGTGTGTAACTCAAAGCTCCTGCATATTTAGGCTGAGTTCTTCTCTCAAACCGAAAACAGTCTGTTCCACCTTGTGATGTCACGTGGTAACACAAGTTCTCCACTGTGTTTTTAAACTCCACACACCGTCTCTAGAATAATTTGGATAATTTCAGCCTTGGAATTGCCAATCTCCTGCTGAACTAAGGTGAAAGGTAGCTGTAAACTTGCAAAATTCCACTACATGACATCACAAGGTGGAACAGAGCATCTTGAGCGTTGGAGATGTAGACAGACTAATAATAAAGGATTACGCAAACATGTGTGAAGAAAACAAAACACAACTCCAGGTATGTTTCTGAGGAGGTAACAGCATTATAACATGGTTTAACGCAAATAAGAATCCATTTGGTGTAATATAGGACCTTTAAGTCATTATTAGGCTATAAGGCCAGTCTTTATATTGTTTAGTTCAACTATAAAGTTCAAGAAGTTGGCCTGGAATGGATTAAAATGGCAGTTTAATATAGGCTACTTATTTCTTGAGTAGCTAAATGTTTTTCAAATTCCTTACTTAGACGTGCCTGTCATCACATAATATACCATTAAACACACACACAGAGAGAAAGACAAAGAGCGAGAGAGAGATGGGGGATTGGGAGGGGGGACGGTGGGGTCCAGTAGAATATACGGTGTTGTAGTAGGAGGCATATCTTCACTGTAAGGAATTTAACCTTTGACTTTCATTTATGTCCCATCATCCGTCTTCATTTCATTTCTGGGAAACAGGAGTGGAGTCCAAACATGTCAGCTGCCTTTCACATCCTCAGAGGAATGTTGGCAAAGACTTCACAATGTTGTCAGTAAGTATTCCAGATAAGACTAGCAGACTTCATACGATTGATGGCACCGCATACCACCATTTCCTGCTCTGTTTCCCCATCACTTCAGCTCTTGGGTCATTTTTTTTTTTTTTTTTCAATATAGTGCATTGCTGTAATCTATGTTTTCTGTTCAATCAAACAAATACCAAAATCTGTTGTAATGTTTATATAAAAACACAATCACTTATTTCCAATTAGATTTTTTTAGAAGAAGCTTTAAAAATATTTTGCCATGTGCTGTTCATTCTAAGTCAATCTGAAAAATAAACATGTTATTATCTGGGGCACGATGTAAAACCAAGATAAAATTCAAACTTTTCCACTGGCATGTTAAGTTGTTGTTGTTACACTTAACAGAGTAATAGGAATGTTGATTGTTTAGAAAAGGTGTACGGCAGCAAGCAGGAATTTGAAAAGGCATTAGCGGCTTAATCTGGGAGAAACTTCTTTGTCACATATAAGGTTACGTGTCCCTGTGAGAATGTGATCTATGTTAAGTATGCTCCTGATGGCAAGAGAGAACAAGAGAGCGGGCCACTCGAGAAAGTTGAACCTGAAAGAATGTAGCTCTGGTATTCATTAATGAAGAGCCCTCGCCTTAATGGTGGAACAAGAGGACACAGGGCAACAAGAAAGACCTTCCCACAGTGTTTATGACTACGCTGAACTAAAAAAAAGAAAGAACAGGTACAGTTTAACATTTTATTGTTTATGAAATGTTGCATTCAACTGTAAAAACCTTCATATTGTTTTGAAGTTCACAGAAATGTCACATGGAGTTAACACTTGTGTACAGGTAGACAAGACCGTGATTGTCAGAACATAACTCTTTGGCATTTTGCTCAATGCAATATCTAAAATAATACAAATATCTGTAAAAATACATATATAACAATATATTAATAAACTTAACCTGTTAGTTTAGAAGCTCACAGTAAACACAGAGTAGTTTTCCTCCTCCTCCAGTGGCCACCTGACCTGCAGAGCGCCCATGTTACTCTCACACGATTATCAAACATGCAAACATTTTGTCAAGAAGTACTTTTGTTTAATATAATAGGCACCTTCTGGTCACAGAGCCATAAACCTCTGTAGAACCTGCTACAGAGGCTAAAGGAATATGACAAACTGCAGGAGCAAATAAAATAAGTGTTATCACGTTATCAATCATGGGAATAGATTCCAGATCTGAGATGGTGACTGAGAATTAGAACTTGACAAGAAGGGGAATGCAAGTCTGCGCTCCACATAAATTATATATTTTAGAAAATGTAGAAACCACAATAAATATCTAGCTTTTTCAGTTGGGAAATAATATTTAAGGATGGGGAAAGCAGCAACATTTCACATATATACTGTAGAGAATATAAATATTTTGGCATTCACTCTGAGAAAACATGTTGTCCTATTACAATCCACAATACTGTCCAAGTACCTCAGATGTGTCTCCTCTCTGTAGCTGCACACACTGCCAGCAGCTGCTCAGCCAGGGGAGAGGTCAAGGGTGAGTCAGAGCACAGCTCTGGCCCAAAGACTTGTGTCCTCTTTCAAACTTTCTTTTGTCATTCACAGACACTTGCTCAATGTCCATTTCCAGATGATTTAAATAAAGATTTCCACAGCTTCCGTCTCCAATTCATCCAAGCCTTTGAATGGGTTTAGTAGCAACTTTTTAGGCACTGCCTTCTCTGAAAAATAAAGACAATAGAAATATTGAAGCCACTGTTCGTATGCAAACACAGTAACAAAGTTTCTATCAAAGCATGCACATTCAATAAATCCTACAATATGGACCATGACCTGCTGCATTCAAGGGCCTGAGGTAAATGCTCTTACGTTATCTGCATATTGTTTATTATGCCATCTGTTTACATTGTGTGTATGCCTCCTTAGAGAGAAAAACATCAAATCAATTCTTACCAGTGTTAAGCTTTGTTAGACTTGAAGCCAGTTTGGCTTTAGTTCCTGTCACATGTCGCTCCAGAGTCCCCGGTTCAGATTGTGCAGAGAATTGTCTATTTGGCAAAGTCTGATCATCTGAAAGACTCTTCCCTGAAAGACGATCATTGAAAAGGCCGTATAAATAAACGACTCAAAGATGACATGGCTCCATTGTAATAAGGTGTACGAAAATGACTAGGTAATGTAAAACACACAGTGGGCCATGGCTTTGGTATCATCAGCCATAAATGATTCAAATAAGGCAACATAATATGGCTCACCTCTGCTCTTAGTGCTGCTGGTGCCAGTGCTGATCACAGGAGTGGAGGAGGCCGGTCGCAGAGGTGCTCCTGTGTTTATATAGAGCTTTGAGGGACAGTCCTCCCTTTTCCCTTGGTCCTGGTGTAGCCGCTGGTTGAGAATTTTTATTACAGCGTCCTTTTCCAAAATTTGGGCATAAAGAGCACGAATCCTACAATAAAAGATAAGACAAGATAAAAGATGGCATTTTGGTTGACAACTGAAAAGCACTTGCATAATTTCTCAACGTTCCAGAAGCAGTTAAGTTCATATGCACCTGTTTTCCATCTCTTGATTCCTGTAGTCTGCAGGCGGCAGGTCCTCATTGAAACTATTGTTGGAGGAGTGGCAGGGTGAGTGGTTAATGATGGTGGTGTCCCTGCAATCAACGGTAAATTACAGGTTAATTTAGGTGAAAAATAAGTACATGTTTCAAGGTGCCACAAAAGAAGTAGATTCCTTCCTTACCTCTGAGCGGCAGCAGTAGCAGCCACCTCCATAGCAAACTGCCTCATAGTGCTCTCCTCTAGATACTTCTGCTCCCAGCGCACCATGTCGGCCTCCAGGGCTAGGATCCGCTCCTCCTTTTCCTGAAGTCGTTCTTGGAGAGAGCTCATAGTTGTTCCTGGGGGCTGGGTCTGCCTCTATGAGAAAGAAGCACAAGAATTAAAACTATTCATCACTTTTAGCCAAAATTTACAAGACCTGACGCATAAACTAAAACATGTCAAATACGCTGCTTCTAACTCCGAACTGAAAATGCTATATTATTGTGTTATTATTGTGTTTATGAGTGAGTAACATACAGAGGGTTTATAAAATATCCATTATTCTAAATTAAAACTGTAATTGAAAAACGACTATGATATACTACCACTATGATAAGGCAGGGCAGTTGTAGAGTACTACAGCAAAACGTGTTCTTCAAACCTAAGCTGCAACATCTCCTTGGAGACAATCACATAGCTCCTCCAAGACAAGTTACGAGTCAGGTCTGCACGGAGGTATTCCAGGTATTTTACCATTTACTTTAATTTACTTTTCTCTAAATGGGAAATGGTCACATTTTTATATAGCACTTTTCCACCTTCAAGGCACTCAAAGCGCTTTACATCAAGGAACCACTCACCCATTCACACACACATTCATACAGCAGTGTACACAGAGACTGGGAGCGAGGTGGGTGTCTTGCCCAAGGACACAACAGCAGCATTTATCTGTGAGAGCTGGAATCGCATCGCCAACCTGTGGGTCAGTGGATCTAACTGTTCAACCAATGAAGTTTATGTCGAGAACCACCAACCTTTGGATCAGTGGACAAACGCTCTACCAACTGAGCTACTGTTGCCCCTTTCTATTTATCGATTGAAATGTTCCACAGCAGGGCTTTACATTATATCCTGTTGCTTGTGGTTTTGTTTTACCTGCTGTGCCCTCAAGGTGCGCAGCTCCTGCTCTAGCCTCGTCCTCAGCTTCATCTCGAGGCTCTCCCGTTTCTCACAGGTGGACTGCAGCTGTGCCAGTGCGCTCTGCAGCCTCTCCACTTTCTCCACATACGCCCGCTTCCGTCTGAGCTCCTCCTCCAGCTGTCGTCCACGGCCCAGCGCGGTCTCCAGGGCATCCTCCAAACGCTTCGCCTTCAGGGTCTGCTCCTCTGCCGTCGCCCTCAGACGCTGTAGCTCTCGTTCCATGCGCTCACGTTCACTGTTCTGCTCTTCATCTACGACAATGACAAAAAACAGTGTATTACGGCTACTGCGTTTTTAACAAATTCCCGTTTCACATGGCACGAAACTGATCCTTTCTATGAAGCTGGTGATAAGAACCAGAGCCCTCAACATGGAGCCCAGTGTTCTTCATTAAGTGAAGCACTCGTGGTATGTTGAGAGGAAGACAGAAGAGGCGGTGAAAGCTGCCCTATCATTTTGACCCGCATAGCGCTGAGCATTCCTCATCAAGACTACACAAACACAGCTTCCCTGCTTTTAACAGACAAAATGAATCACAGGTGGGGAACGCCATTTTTACTACTTTTACAGCGGCTCATTTTACGGTTGTTTCGTTCAAATGTCTTCCTCTCAGGGGGCCATGTGGGTTGAATTCCTCATTTTAAGCCTTTTTACAAACAAGATGAGGTTATGCAAATGGAATTCCTGCAAGTGCGAGTCCTGAACTACAAATGAGCTTCCTTCGCTCTGCTACAATCCAATGGTGCATGTTGATAGCGAAGATAGCAGGGAACACACAATACTTACTTTGTTCGAGGAGTTTAGCCATGATGTGCTGGTTGTGGTCTGCGGCCTGTGCTTCTTTTGCGACATGCGATCTGGCATTTTCCAAGTTTTCTGTGACAAATTTAGATTTTGGTTAGAACATCCACTTTTTACACCAACAGTGAGTGAACATTCTTTAGAGTCTCATACCTCTTAGGTCTCTGTTAAAGTCCTGAAGTCTCCTGACCTCAGCCACCAGCCTCCTTCTCAACGTCTGCTCCAGAGTTTCCCTCTTTGTGCTGCCCTTCATTAGGGTTTCATAGGCCTCAGAAATGCGCTGGATCTCCTGCTCCAACTGGGAAGTGAAAGGAAGGGGGAAGGAACAAGGGATACAAAAATAGAAAAGAAGGAGAAAGAGAAAAAAAGAGGACAGTTTTGGTTAGTCTACTTCACTTGCCAAGGAGGAACTTTGGTCCATGTTTTAACAGCACACACTCTACATGTTTATATAGGGGACTTAGCCAGTATGTACACTATGTTTGCGGTATAATTTGGAGAAGGAATTTTAGCCTGCACCACTCCCTGTGTGACTGATTTATATCTACATTCCTGAGGTTGATAGCTCATGTTCCAGGTGTGAGCGCATAAAAAGCTTGTACACAACACAACTTCACAAGCACACACACACACACACACGCACACAGACACACACACACGCACAAACACACACACACACTGTAACAGGATTCTGGGACGGCCGCCAGCACGTGGAGGTGTACATGCCTGTGCCTGGGCTGTGGAGACGGCAAAGAGACACCCACCATTACAGCAGTCACACAGGCATGTTTACTCAGGGCTGCGGCGGACGGGGAAAAGTTTCCAACCCCGGCAATTACCATTCTTTAAGGCTGAGACCAGGCAGAACCATGTGACATAACTCCAGCACAGTGCAATAAGATTTACAACGACTGGCTTAAAGGGCCCATATGACGCTATCTTCTGATCTGTGCTTTAATGTTGTTTCCTCGTTGCAAACAGACCTGGGGTTGTGTTTTGTTTCATTCACACATGTTTAACACACAAACTCTGCATATTTAAGCTGAGCTCTCAAATAGAAAGCACTCTGTTCCACCTTGTGATGTCATGTGGTAATACAGGAAGTGCTCTGTGTTTTTAAACTCCATACACCTCCACAAGTAACATTTGGATGATTTCAGTCCGAGAACTGACAGTCTCTCCTGAACTAAAGGTAAAAGGTAGCTGTTAATTTGAAAACTACCGCATCATGACATCACAAGGTGGAACATTTTGAGCTTTGGACATGTAGACAAGACTAATAGTAAAGGGTTACTCCAACATGTGTGAATGAAACAAAACACTCTCCACAACTCCAGGTATGTTTTTGATGAGATAACCATATTATAACATGGCTTAAAGCTCAAAGGAGTGATTTTGAGTAATACGAGACTTTTAAGGTGTCAGATGTTGTAAAAGGAGGCAGGACATCATGTTTTAGCCCCGTGTAGTAGTGATAGTGAAAGGCAGTTAGAGAAATAGAGTGACAGCAAATGGCTATTGAGTGACAAGTTGAGTGTGATGGAAACTAAAGTGCACATACTTTGGCTGCCTCTGGGTCAGCTCCACAATAAGGGCAGTGTGTAAACAGCACAAACAGTCACCCACGGTATGAAATGTGGCAGCTGCGGGTGCCCTGTGCCCTTCCAGATGAGCAAGTGTGTGCAGGATTAGCTGACAACTGCTCACTGGGGTTGTGTTTTGTAGACAGGTGGGTAAAAAGACTGTAGTACTGTTTTAAATATTCAGTAAATGAAATAAATACATGTGTCAAGTTTGTAAACGTAACGATGATCTTCTCTTTACCTTTTGAATACGCCCTCCTTTCTCTCTGTGGACTTCCAGCTCCTGCCTCAGCCTCTCATTCTCCATCAGCAACAGCTCCACTTGGTTGGGCTCCTCCAAACCAGCAGGTGGCAGGCTGTGTAATGAGCTGTAGCTGGGGACATCACCTGGCTGCTCAAACCTAGAGAGAGAAACAAAGAGTGACAAATTAGAATGGCATCATGTTTGTTGACTTCAGTAAACTACGTTACAAATACGCATGGTTTAGTCGTCAAGACAATACCGTCATGTAGAGCTCTCGTTACAATGAGCAGAGCATTACAGACATTCTTGTACTTGTTTTGGTGGAGTGTAATTTCAAGAAGGAAACTGATTGGTTCACATAAAACAAAGCATGACTAATTTTAAAGGTATGAGGTGTTTATCGCGTGTGAAACAAACTCGACTCCTACGCGTCACGGATTGCACTAACATTTCTCCGAGGATGCCATAAGTAGTGTAAGACGAGTAAGATCTGCTCGTACCTTTGCACCGGCTCTTGGAACTGGTGAGGGATAAATCCTTGGCCCTGAATGGGACTTGAGTACTCTGGAGGAGGGCAGCGTTTGTCCTGGCCTGGGGGGCTGTAGTAAGGCAGCTCCGGGTAACTGTGAGAAGTGCTTTTGAGTGCTTCTGCTTTGGCCGTGTCAATCCTCTCAAGAGACATCTGCATACGCTGCTCGCTCAGAGATCGAGCATGGCTGCACTTGAGGTCCATGTGGTCTGCCTCTGCGTGGAAGGCCCCCTCATGGAGCTGCGTGACTGGGCCTGTGGGGTCCCAGTGTGAGGCCAGGTACTGAGAGTGGACCTTTGCCTGGTCATATGTCGGTAGCGGTTCACCATGGAGCTGGAAAAGCTGGAAGGAGCTCTCTGAGTGCTGGTAGTCCCCCTGATGCTCCTGGCCTTGAGGCTCCTGTCGGGCTGATAGCTGAGGGGACGACGGCTCCTCTAGGGTCAGACTCTCCAGAGAGGAGCGGGGGCTTCGGCTCATGTCCCCTCCGCTGCTCGGTGCACTGCCGCTGCCTCCGCGCAGGGCCTGCTGCTGGATGGCTAGTAAGGTGCGTGTGTCTGTGGGGTTTCCATATCGGAGTTGCTCCTGGATGAGTCTGTGCAGGACTGTGCCAGAAGGCTCCTCTGTGGATGACATAGTGCTCTCTTTTCTTTCTATGGGACCGATCCAAAGTCTCAAATAGATCCGCTGTAAACCTGTGTGAGAATGAGAAAGTTAATTAGAATTACTATGATATGACATTGATAAATACACAAATAAACACACATTGCCCTACATGCCGTTTTTAGAATAAACACTGTGGCCATAGTAACCAAAATATAGACTGGAAGTTGTATGTCCATAAAGACGCCTTCCAAATTCATAAACGAGCTAAACCTAAAATCTGTAATTAATGTGCAATCAGGCATGAAACTTTTCCCAACAGCGACAGTGCAGACATGTGGACACATTTTCCATCGCAGGCGAAAATGTATGCGCCAAAAATTCCAATCTCACGGGGGAGCAAAAGCGCACAAACAGCGTAAGAAAAGACTTCACTTTTTAATTACGAGTGGCCTACAACTTGTTTCGAGTCATCAAACTAACTTTTTAGTCAAACTACATGCATATTTGAACAACACGGCCTCGTTCACAGTATTTAAATTCCGCTTTCAACTTGTTAAGTTGTGCCTGAATAAAAAGTAAAACATTGTTCTCACCAGCTCACGCGCTCATCATGGAAATATCCTTATTTTTGAGTAAACTGTAGTTATTCCGGAGTAGTTCCAACTTAAACGTGTCTCATATTAGACGTAGCGCTTTAGTCCTGCCTCGCTGTGAAATGACTGTGG
>KN473946.1:24127-37217 GCA_000787095.1 Periophthalmodon schlosseri
CTATTTTTACATCATCTCAAGAAAAATATCTATTCTGAGATGAATTCAGTCAGTCACAAATAAGAATATGATTTGCCCCATATTCAGCTCAAAGAAAAGTGCTTTGACCTACTTTGATAACGCAGGCCTCTACAGTCTGGTCATTATTCTCCCGCTTTATCAGTGGCATTACATGGTCATTAAATTCATATGAAAGTATTCAAATGTTCACATAAGTATTTTTTTTTTATTTTCTTACACCATACTAGTCGAGTTGAAGCCTGAGTCGAGTTGAGGCCAGAGTCAGAATTGGACAGTGCATTGACCGTCAGGAGGTGATCAAACCTAAGTATGAACATTGACCATGGGATAGTGGGACAATGTATTAAAACGTAAATCGTAGTGACATTCATTTATTATTGGAACGACAACCAGAAGAACAAAATAAAACCAAAATTCATATGGAAGAGTCTGTTGTTGTAACTACATCACAGCTACCGAAACACAAAACACCATCGCCATCTACAAACCATCTTTAGATTTACAATGTGTTTCTTTTTACTCTGAGAAGTACAAATGCATTGTTTTTACATTAATCTACTGTGTCTCCACTACATTAACATAATTTGTGGCCGTGCCTGTTTGTCAGTGTCCAGTCTCATCAGATTTCAGAAGCTAAACAAGGCCGGGCCTGGTTTAGCATCTACATGAATAGGAGACCACTGGGAAAACCATGTGCCAAAGTGGGGCTGCTGTGGCTCTAGTGCAAAAACTGCCACTGTGTCCTTAGGCAAGACACTTCACGCACAAAGCCTCTTGAGTGATGGTGGTGCTTCGGGTGTCTTGAAAGGGACTAGAGAGTAGATAGATAGGGGCGACAGTAGCTCAGTTGGTAGAGTGTTTGTCAGTTTGTCCACTGACGAGGTTGGCGGTTCAAATCCCGTTCTCCACATCAACATCACTGGGAGAACAGTAAGATCCAATGACCCACAGGTTGGCGGTGGGTCATCGGGCCAGCTCCCACAGATGAATACTTCAATACTGTCGTTGTGTCCTTGGGCAAGACACTTAACCCACCTCGCTCCCAGTATCTGCGTACACTGGTGTATGAATGTGTGTGCGAATGGGCGAGTGGTTCCTTGACGTAAACAAGTTTGAGTGACTTGAAGTTGGAAAAATGCTATGTAAAAATGTGTCGATTTACCATAAAAATACATATATTTATTTAAAGTGAGATTGTATCGCACGAGGACGTATGATGTATGGAACAGCCGCGGGGATTATTGAAGGAAAATGAAAGCAGGAATTTCCCGACAGATCTGGACCTACCAATCCTGAATGTCAAACTTCAAAGAGCGTAGTGTCCCAGTGAAGCAGCAACATGTCACAGCACTGGCATATTTACAGTTCAGAGGGGAACGTTCCACATCTGCTCGCTTTCATTCCTCCTGCCTATAATTCGCACTCAGGACAGGGCCGTGATCACAGTCAGCGCAGTTAGCAACGCCGTCCCAAAGAAGAATGCAAACAGCAGAGGAGCACTTCCAAGAATTCCCAGTTGAGGATCTTTCTGGAATGCCCTAATGAGCCTTGTCCGCGCTGTTTACAGTTCCAGTCCGGCAGTAACCCTACAATCTTCCATGCCAGCGTATGATTATCCCAACTCCTCTGAGGACGCAAACAGTGAGAGTCCGAGCGGATATTCTCATACTCCCGACAACACATTTCTGCAACCTCAGTTTCATAAAAGTAGGGAGACTGTAAAATGTAAATTTAAGTTATATAACAAGTCCTGCATGATAGTCTAGTACTGCTCTAGCTGAAGTAGGGTTCTCATGAAACTAAAAAACTTGATTTCGATACCAAGGAAAAAGCTTAATACTTAATCCAGATCATAATAAAAACACTTTTTATATTAAGCAAAACTGACTCTTATGAGCTTTAAGCCTTGTTATAATGTTGTTACCTCAAAAAGTTGTGTTTTGTTTCATTCTCACATGTTTGATTGACCCTTTATTATTAGTCTGTCTACATCTCCAAAGCTCAAAATGCTCTGTTCCACCTTGTGATGTCATGAAGCGGTAGTTTTCAAGTTAACAGCTCCTTTTACCTTTAGTTCAGAAAAGATTGGCAATTCCAGGTCTGAAATAATCCAAATGATTCTAGTGAAGGTGTATGGAGTTTAAAAAGACAGTGCAGACGTGTGAATGAAACAAAACACAACTCCAGGTCTGTTTGTGATGAGGAAACAACATCATAACAAAAAATAGCCTAATATGGACCCTTTAATGTTACCATGTGGTCTTATACTAGTTCTGATATAACTCAAGACCAGACCGTAAAGTTTAAAGTTTAAGTTCAAAGTTTCTAAATGTCTCTTCCACCCCCATTTTACTCTAAAAATGCCTATGTGCCAAAACATGGATTTTCATATAGAGCTTTAAATAGAAGAAGGAATCATAGACAGTGACCTTATGTGTTTAATGCTACAGTCATCACAAACTGTTGGATAATGCAGTTACATTACGTTTTATCAGCATGAAGGTTTTTAAAGGAATGCACTCGTCCATGATTTTGACTAACATAAGTCCAGATTAGACAAACAGGATGACTGACCTTGACATTCTTCTAAAAGTGGAAACTATGTGTCAGTAACTAGACAAGAGGTCAGAAAACGAGAGGAAGGACATGTGACACAGCTGTGTTAACTATGCTATGGGTGAGTCCAGACCTAAGCTAACATGTCCACATCAGACTGTATCTCCTTGAAGCTCTTATGCAACTCAGGAATGTTGGAAGAGGACTGACCACTAAATCAAGAGCTGAAAAACAAAATTGAAAAAAAAAAAAAAAGAACTCTTAAAATAGAAATGTAATGATTTAGCCTCACTTGAAGGATTCTTTTAAGGGCCCCCAGAGTTACTTAAAACACAACTCCATGCTAAACAAAAAGCAGCATTCTTGACCATTTTCCTGTCCACACAATAGCACAAGGAGAGAGTGACTGGAAGCAGCAAGCGACACTTCCTCAGACATTCACTAACCTCATGTATGAAAGAAACACCTGGAAATGTGCCCTTGACTAAAACATGACTAAAAAGTAAGGATCCCTGAAGTGTGGGAAACACTCTTGATTATCTTCCAAGAATTACACGTTTGTTAACAGCGGTTGTCAAGGGATATGCATAAATACTGAGTAATTTTACCACATGACTCAAAACCCAAACATTTTGAAAGTTGCTCAACAGTTAAGAGCACAGCATTGTGAGGCAGCCTGCTCTGTTGCTCATTCAGGATTTGCTTCAGTGACATCTAGTGATGGCAACAACTGTTGCAGTCTTTATGAGCTGGGCTCAAAAGAATGATGCAACTTAATAGACAAATTAAGTTATTTACTGCAAAAAATGTAGTTCCTAATTAGTTTCACAATCCATATGATTGATTTCAGCAAAAAGGTTTGACTCTTGCAGTTCGCAGTATGCCCTTTGCTTAGAGAACTATTTAGAAAATGCATTCATGAATACTTGAAGACATTCTATGCACAAATACAGAACATGTTTATCATCCTTTGTTTGGGCTGCCATGGCGATGAGAGACCAAAAGTGTAGAAGGATGTGTGCTCAGCCTGGCCCAGTGTCTGACTCCAGCAGTCATGCTAAAACTCTAAATCCCATGACAAAAACAACATTCCACATCTAAGTGATAGTCTTCATGGAATTCCTGTTAAACAGAGGCATTTCTCGCTGAGACTGCGTCGTTGTATTAAAACCATCTGGAGGCCCGTGTGAATCCTTCATCTATATCCTGTCTGAGGACCACATAAACTTTATGTCACTGCATGTAAAGGGTTTTTCCATTCTGCATGTTAGAAAAGGACTCATCTTAAGTGTATTTTTTTCTTTTGCATTTACTGTTGTTTTATACATCATACACACACACACACATTATATACTTTTTATGTGAGCAGTAACACAGAAGTTGAAGTATAATCAAATGATAGTAACACCTGAAGTAGTGGTGGTAGTGGCAGTGTTCATGGTCGTTGTTGAATAAAACTACATCTTTGCTATGGTGTGATCTGTTCTTTTCAAACTCATTATTTACCGTGGCCTGTACCGAACTGCACATTGACCCTGTGTATTGTCCGGGCTTGTCTGCGTTCATAGATGTCTCTGATGATGCACGCAGGTCCGACGGTCTGTCACTGGAGGCAGCCTTGAGAGTCGTGGAGCGGTCTGGAGATGCTATGAAAGGCCCACTGTAAGATGCCGTCGAAGGAGGCCTGCCGAGACACACAAAGAGAACTCAAAGCACCTCCAGTGACATCACCTGACCCATAGCGCTGATCTCACCACATTACTATTTTTATTGCCACGTTATCAAATCATAGCCCCGCCTATGAGGAACTTTTATGTGGCTGGTTAAAAGCAAAATTAAACCATGTGAACTGAGGGACACAAATGAGGTTGTAAATTCTTTTAGTTGTAGTCACTAAATTAACAATTATAATTTTGTTGACAGATTACTAATACGGGAGAGTAACACGCCCATCATAATTTGTATTACAATTTTCTTAAAGCGTAGTTTACACTTTTAACCACGATTCCTGCTCTTGGGTTTTGCTACTTTTCGCTCCTGATTTAGACTTGGTTTGCTCCTAATCCGGGTTTACCGTTGTGTTCCAAGAAACTGGTATGGAATTTTTACCATTTTTCCTACCTCCGATTTGGAAAAAAAATGTCTTGGAACGCAGCTTGAACTACTAATTCCTTGTGAACTCTGGGATGGCGGGGGGATTCTCACGTCCCATACGATATAAACTGTGACGTATCACAACAACATTGGTAACCACCACATAAAACGTAAACATTTGGTACTGGTTAAATCTGACAATATTCTGACATTGAACCTGTTAAAGACATTTGTGTAACAGTCACATTTCTTTAGTTTATAGTTCAGCCATTTTGTTTTCATACAAGTAAATTCAGGTGTTTAAGTGGGAAATAACCAGTGGTGGAAGAAATACTCTATTTTTTTTTTATTAATAGTACAGATACCTGAGCAAAAAAAAAAAAAACTCAATTAAAGTAAAAGTATCACATGAAAAAAAATCTACTTAACTGAAAGTATAAAGTACCCCTTTAAAAATGTACTTTAAGAGTAAAAAGTAAAAGTATTTTGCACAGATTTTGAGGTTTCTGCTGAATTTTGTTCAACAGAAACAATTAAATTGATACATTTTTGTGTAGCTGTTTTTCATTGTATATTTTGTTTGCTCAAACTACAAATGTGTTTAAAATAAAACACATTCCAGCAGGTCTCAGTAATAAAAAACACTTGTACTTTTCAGTCCAGTTCAAAAATGTAGTTGAAAGTAAAAAGTATCCACTTTAAAATTAACTTAAGTAAAGTACAGATACTTAAAAACTTTACTACTTTTACTTTGTTATGTTCCACCACTGGAAATAACTAATCTCCCAGTTGCAGTCCTCGTCTAGTAGAGCTGTTTATTTCTGGGTCAAGTCCAAGTTTAGATAAGATTTTATATTGACATTCTTCTTCTTGTCACTTACTCAGCATGAACTAAACTGACCAACAGGAGGAGTGGGCGGGAAAAGTTAAATGGACGGCTTGTGTATAAAGACAGTCTGTTGATAATTATCGTGAATATATCATAAACAATTCAATCACATGTAACTGAGACACTCACATCAGCCAGGATCGAGTCCAGTTCGGTGCTATGGAAAATGGCATCAGGTTCACTGGAGGTTTGGCTTTGTGCATTTTGAGTTGCAGGAGTGATCTATAGGGAACAATTACAAGCATTTGAACTATTCCGTTTGTTCCCAGCTTACACAAGACCGAATGAATGAGCATTTTGTGTACACACCTGCAGACACTTAGCCTCCCCCTCAGTGGAGCCTACCCACGATCTGGAGCATGACGAGCAGACAGACCTGCCTCTAACGCAGACAAGCAAACATCACCAGTGACACACGCTACACTGAAGTCATGAACCAAAAGTGTTGCAAGTAAATGATCAGGGATTGTACTGGCTGAAGTGGTTCATACAGTTGGACATAGAAGTACTCAGTTTTGTTACAGTAAAAGTACAAGTAAAAGTACAGATACCTGAGCAAAATATACTCAAGTAAAAGTAAAAGTATCTACAGATACCGAGCAAAATATACTCAAGTAAAAGTAAAAGTATCACATGAAAAAATATACTTCAGTAAAAGTATTAAAGTACCTGTTTAAAAATGTACTTCAAGAGTAAAAAGTAAAATTATTTTTCGCATATTTTAAGGTTTTATAAGGCTTCAAATGTAGTGATTTTGATAAAGATTTGTGCTGAATTCTGTTCAACAGAAAAAGTTAAATCGATCTGTTTTTATTTGTATATTTTTTCTCAAACTACGAACGTGTTAAAAATAAACCCCTCAGACTTTTCAGCAGGTCTCAAACAGTAATAAAAAATACTTTTACTTTTCAGCCTTGTTCAAATATGGAAAGGAGTAGAAAATACAGATACCTGCTCTCAAATGTAGTGAAGTAAAAGTAAAAAGTGTCCACTTTAAAAGTAAGATACCTAAAATTTGTACTTAAGTATAGTACTTTACTACTTTTACTTGTTACGTTCCACCACTGGACATAGATGTAAAAGCTCATTTTTTAGGCCTAAACCAGTCTTGCTCACAATAAAATAAAACTGCCCCAATCCCTTTATGTATCGGATTTTTGCAGTATACATGAAAATAATAATAGAAGAGTAATATTTAAATAGCCACTCATAAAGATCCTATTGACTGCTGTACAATGCTGCTTTATTGTGCATCTAGTATTTGCATTGAAGGATGGTTCTATTTGTGACGTTTCGCTAAGAAGAAAAATGCATCAGCCTCTAGTGGCAAGGATGAGAACTGCAACAAGCCTGTCCTGTTAAAACTGAACAGCAACAGCACAAAATCCAAGTCATGTCTTTTGGGCAGCCCTTTTTACACAGTCAACTGAGACGGCTTCTTTGTATCTAAGTGTCTTTCTATGTTCACTGTGTTAAATGAGTTATCCTCGCTAACAGCCTACATGCGTTCCCTGTGGCCTGGATCCATTTACAGTCCATTAGTCACCATTAGCCAGAGCGACCAGAAGCACACGGCTTTAATGTACAACGCTGATCAATACTCACAAGAATTTAGAGGAAGGAAACCATCTGCAGACTTTGTAATGTATAGATGATGAAGCTAAAATAGGACTTGGCTTTAGGGTCTGTAGTATATGTGCTACTTCTGTATGTGCAGCTTATAAAGTACTGCAGTTTAACGCTATACTACACAAAATAGACTCTTGTGAGCTTTTAGACATGTGAAAATGTTGTTACCTCCTCAAAAACAGACCTGGAGTTGTGTTTTGTTTCATTCACATTCATTGTTTGAGCTAATCCTTTAAACAACATTATAAAATAGCGTAATACGAGCCCTTTAATACGTCTTACTTGGAGAAATGGCAGTGTTTGTGGTAGCGCTTTAGACACTGGAGGCACAGTGCCAGGTCTCCTCCACCAAGATGACAAACCGCACAGATTTCTACGACTGGCTCTGAGCACTGATCACAAAGAAAGAAAATAATTAAAATAACAAAAATAACAGGTACGAGTGTGTAGAGCTGTTTTTACCTGGTTGGGCTCCTTTGTGTTGACGTCTGCCGTAGCGAGAGAGAAGGACGATAGTGACGGGAAATGGGGTGTTATCTTCTGGGGTTGGGGTGTATGGAGCTGAAGTAAATGAGAAATGCAAAAGTATTATAGTTTATCAAGTCATAATAATCCTACTTAGCGGAAGAAGTATTCAGTTTAGTTATTTAAGTAAAAGTACAGATACTGGAGCAAAGAAATACACAAGTAAAAGTAAAAGTATCACATGGAAAAATATACTTAAGTAAAAATATTAAAGTATCTGTTAAAATGTATTAAAGAGTAAAAAGTAAAAGTATTTTGTGCATATTTTGAGGTCTTATAAGGCTTCAAATTTAGAGATTTTGATAGAAACTTGTGCTGAATTTTGGTCAACAGAAATAATTGACTCAATCTTTTTTTCTAGCTGTTTTAATTTGTATATTTCTATTTGCTCAAACTATGACCTTGATAAAAATAAACCCCTCAGGCTTTTCAGCAGGTCGATAATGAAAAATACTTTTAGTTTTCAGTCCTGTTCAAAATATAGTGGAGTAGAAAGTACAGATACCTGCTCTCAAATGTAGTGAAATAAAAGTAAAAAGTATCTACTTTAAAATATAGTTAAGTAAAGTACAGATACCTAAAATCTGTCCTTAAGTATAGTACTTTACTACTGTTACGTTCCACATATTTGTTACATTGTTGGCGCTGCATTCTCGTCTGAACAATGTAGAGCTTAGCAATAGCTTATTACACTGAAAAAACAACAATACATTTTAGCTCATTTCACAATTTCATTCTAACCCTTCACTGACCCATAAAGGTGCATTATGTAAATTGTCTCCATGGAAATGTGCTTGCTTTGCCTGGAATGTTCCACAGTACGGCATTAAATGTGTCTATATCCATTGAGATGACACCGGGCCACAGCAATGATCTCATCGCTGCAATGCTATTTTTACTGCCACATTATCAGATTATAACCCCGCCTTTCGCTTCTGTGTGGCAGGTAAGAATTAAACTATGTGAAAACTCAAATGTGATTGTAAATACTTTAAGATCACTATCACTTTTTTCACTTTAGATGCTTAAAAATGGGTGGACGATATGGCAAAATCATAACTTTCACGCAATATGTTCCCATTTTGAACCTGTATTACTGTTAATTGATTCCATGAAAGACAGATATGTTTAATGCCATACTGTGGAACATTCCAGGGTAAGAAATAACATGGAGTCAAGCAGGTGGCAGAAAAGCTACATACTGTACCTTTAATAGCCCACCATTATTTTTCTTAAATTGTAACCATGACATTGTTTCTATCTTTTGAATATAAGAGTAATTAAGGCCCAGAGCCATTTTACAAGTTGCAAAAGTGGTGGATGAAGTACAGTAGTATTTTGTTACTTAAGTAAAAGTACAGATACAGGGTCAAAAAGTTACTTAAGTCTAGGTAAAAGTACCACATGCAAAAATCTACTTTGTACGTGGTGATATTGATAAGATGCATATTTTGGTCAACAGCAACAATACGAGTCAATGTCTTAATTTTTCTTATAATTTGGAGTATTTATTTTTGTTTGCTCAAAGCCGAAGTCTGAACTCGAAAACTTTAGTCAGGATGTTACCGCGAACATGGTAAAAATAACCCCTCAAATCACATGAGAAGTACTTTTAACTTTTCAGTTCAGTTAAAAAATATAGTGAAGCAGAAAGTACAGATACTGCTCTCAAATGTAGTGGAGTAAAAGTAAAAGGTATCCACTGTAAAATCTACTTAAGTATAGTACACGTACCTAAAATTTCTATTTAAGTACATTACTTTACTACTTTTACTTCGTTACTTTCCACCACTGGTAATGGGTGACAGTGACTGACCTGAACTGGGGTGGTTTGTATAAATAAAATTGTGAAAAGACATTATTTTGTTGCGTGTCATAATCTGAGGGACTTCAGTCAGAGAAACAGACTGCATTTTTTTGCGTTATTATGTTCATTTTCACGCATTTTATCTTAACAAATGACAATATATTGCCCTTTTTACTGTTGACGTGTATCAAATGTGTCAAAAATAGGGACACCTGGAGTATTTCTTGTATAAAACTGGTACAAATCAGTGGTTTGGGATAAATCTACAGGGACAGGGGGCACAGGGGTCAAAACTGGGCCTCAATTCTCACTTGTGTCAGGTGCGGAGCCTCCTCTTTTTTCACGATCTTCCCGCAACAAGAGTCACACTGCCACGTGTCTCTGTAGATTAAATAAACATATACACATTTTATTTTTATTACAAGCAGGAAAATATCAGTTTCTGCACACAGGGATTATATTAGAGGATTTTTTTTTAGAGCAAAGTGAGTGGCCTACCTTGGGATGGAGGTGAGAGGGGGGTTCAGGCAGCTGAGGTGGAAAGCACGTGGGCATCCATCACAACAGATCAGCTCGCCTCCGTCTTTGCACACGGCGCATTCATCATCATTACAGTGGCCCTAAAAACAGCAAGACCACAAGTTACAATTCTGGGATAGTTTAATTTAAAACTTACCAGGATTTCCCGTTTAGCTTTCTCCAAAGTCTATTACCATGCCGCAGAACGACTCCCCCTTGTGGCTGAATGTCGGACTTGCAGTTTTACATTTGGTTGCTAAACTAGGACCCCTGCAAGAATAGTTGTCCTCTCCGACTTTTACGTGTTTCAAAGAGGTGTCTGTCAAATGCAGTTGCACAAAGAGTGAAATTTAAGATTCATGTGCTCAGATTGGCAATAGGAGACCGGCTCACCGTCTGAAGCAGGAGTCTTTTCTCTGGGTTTGTGGCTGGGCAGTTGTTTACTGGTGGATGCTGAGGACAATGGGGCTTTTTGCACTGTGGCAATCACACCTACAGATAAAATATATGAGCTCTTATCATTATTTTATAGGCTACATTTCTTTAGCCTTTGTAGAGTTGCCAAATATACTTACTATTTGAAGTTTGCTGTGAAAGAAGAGCTTCGTTTTTCACTCGTAACAGTTTGACTTTTCCCCCTGTGGATGCAAGAATGGTATGAATAATAACATATATCTGTATTTGTGCATCTGAAAATAACTACACAGTTTACAGTGGTGGAAGAAGTACTCAACTTTGTTACTTAAGTAAAACCACAGTTAACAGGGCAAAAAATACTCAAGTAAACGTAAAAGTATCACATGAAAAAATGTACTTAAAAGTATTAAAGTACCTGTTTTTAATGTTCTTAAAGCATAAAAAGTAAAAGTATTTCACGCAGATTTTGAAATCTAATAAAGCTTCAAATGTAGTGATTTTGATAAAGATTTGTGCTGAATTTTGTGCAACAGAAACAATTGAATCAATTGTTTTTTCTGGCTGTTTTTATTTGTATGTTTTTGTTTGCTCAAATTAATAATGTGTTAAAAATATCAGCAGGTTTCAAATTATACTAAAAATACTTTTACTTTTCAGTCCTGTTAAAAAAATGCAGTGAAGTAGAAAGCACAGATACCTGCTCTGTGGTATGTAATGAAGCAAAAGTAAAAGGTATCCACTTAAAAATGTACTTAACTAAAGTACAGATACCTAAAATTTATACTTAAGTGCAGTACTTTACTACTTTTACTTCGTTACGTTCCACCGCTGACAGTTTAACATCAAAATGGCTGACTTCTGTGGGCCGTGCAGTACCTGGTCTGTCGGTAGTTTTGGCTCGATAGTGTGAGTACTGGCTCTGTTCTGTAGTAGCTGCTTTTTTGTTTTCATGACTTCTTTTCTTCCTTTTGCTGTGGCTTTCAGGGGACAGTGTTTCTAATCTTGAAGCCGGAGTCTCAATCTCTGTTAAACACACGCACAAAATGATTATTAAAAAGATATACTGATTTTATAGAACATGAAAGACAGTGACAACAGTTAGACCTGTCATGATAATCACTATATCGACTTATTGTTTATTATATGAAAGCTGGAACAACCGTGTGAATTTTTTCTTTGCGCTACTGGGAAATTTTGGGTTATTTTTTGGCTATACAATAAGATTTAAGATGTAAAAAGTTGAATTAATAACTTCTATGACTCATTACAGATGCAAACTAAAGTGTAAAGTACTAAAGTGATTCATTCTGCTTTGTATTTACTGCAGCTTTTGATTTTTTAGAATAGTTTTTGCGGTTCAAATCTACTCTTGGGTTATTGTGTCAGCGGCATAAATTAGTTTCAGTATTATCGTTTATCGTCTATATTTTCTTTATCAATATATCACACTTCAAAATTTGTTATCGTGACAGGTCTAACAACAGTTTTATGAAGTTAAACAAGCAAAAACTGAATGAAAAAGAGAGTGATATTATATTATCTGGCGCCCTTTCCACACAGCACTTTAACACTGATAGTTTAAAACATTTCACTGTAAAACCAAGACATAATTCCACATTTGAGGTTATAGATAAGCACATCTTACTGAGCTTCAGTTTGGCCAGCAGTGTCCGCAGCCTCGGGTAACTGTCCCGATTGTAGTCTTTGTTCAAGCATTTCCAGAAATCCTCCACTTTGGGTCTGCCCTGCTCTAGAACCCAGGACACAAGAGAGTGCACGGCTTTGTGGACGCCTTCTCCTGCCTGTTTTTCCAAAGACTCCTACACGAAACCAAAGTGAACACCAGCCGCCCAGTTTCAAAAAATACTTCTCAAGCTTCACACTCTCACCTTGAGCTGCAGGTCGCTGATGATGTTCTTGTCCGCTAAGCCGTAGACGAGGGGGAAGGGGTCATCCACTGCCATGGCGATGTCAGTGCGAAACTCCTTCAGCAGACAGCGGAGGTTTGTTTTGCTGTAGGGCTGCGCTCTAGACATGATCTGCTTTTTTGTGAATGAAATAAAAAATGTCTTCCACTTGCCAGACCGGGCCTCACATATAATCACAAAGGAGGTGTGTCTTCATTTGGAAATATTAGCCTTTATGCAGACTTTTGGTTTTAAAATGATGAGCTCTTGTGCTGTGTCCTTCTACATGCACCAAAAGAAGCCAGTTATGAAGCCATTTTAGACTTTATTTAGTTTCCCGGGTTGTTAAATAAGATCACTATCACTAACAATTGTGTTTTATTCTAGCTATTTTAAAATTTTACAACTAAAAAAGCAATATTTCGGTTCTAAAGAAGCCAACTCTCAAGTCATTATTGTTCTGTCGATGCTTAATACTTTCCAGTGTGTCCTGAAATACAGGTGTATATGGAACAAAATCATCTTCTTTTAGTTGCATTTTAAAATATTTATAAAGTAAAATGTTTTAATCAGTGTATGAAGTGTCTGCTTCACTTTGAAATGAATTTAAAATAATAATTTAAAGCCCCAGTATGTAACTTTTTTCCATTTTGATTGTTTTTATTGCACTGAAAACATAGAAAAACATGGATCCTTACAAACCTGCTTGTTTCCATGGAGATGTTG
>JACM01027865.1:0-14060 GCA_000787095.1 Periophthalmodon schlosseri
AGGGGCTTGGATTGATCTGTAGCATCGTCGCAGATAGGCCCCCACCACATCCATTCAGTGAGTAAGTGCTGGGACAAGCTGTTCTTTCAGGCAACAATAGGCCTTCTAATAGCCCCTGTTTGTCTCCTTTAAGGCAAAACACACACACACACACACATATGGACACACATCGCGTTGGGACGTTACACATCGCCGGCCCTCGCTGTGGTCAGGCTGAAGACCTCCTCAATCTGGACGTTTGATTTCGATCTCTAACTCTCACTCGCGCCAATCTGGAGGTCATTTCAGTCCCATCCGCACCTGATCTGTACAACTCATCGAAAGTATTAAGGGCTAAGTAAAAGAACAAATTAAGGTGGTGAACTTTGACCTTGTGGTGCAGGGGTTGGGCGAGGTCTGTAGCAAAATAGGTTAGCTTAAATAGTTAGCTTATAGCCTATATAGAGCCATCGTATTAGGTACAGCAAGCGAAATTACACACTTTTTCTACTATAGACTACTTAAATAAGGGATTACACTGCGCCAACGTGCAGACAGATCCAAAATGAGCTGCTTTTCTTCTGATAATAACAACTCAAATTGCCTGGACTACGCAGACCAACTTCAGTGCTAGCAGCTATGCCTGGGATTTAAAATACACACTTCATCAAAACTTTACAAAGATGTGAGTCTGGTCCCCCGGATAATCTCCCCGAGTTCAGATGGGCACGACTGACAGGTGGGTTAGCCAATCAGAGGCGTGCAAGGGCTGTTCCATAGACTGTGTATATAAATGGAGTAACCCGTCGCTCCTCTCTCTGTAACTGCTGCAGTGAGCCTTGTCATTTGGGTCTTAAAATGTTCGTATTAACCGCACTACGTGATCCTAGAGTTTTTATTCCTTCATCAGCCTCGCTCCGGATTGGTTCTTTGGTTGCTATGATACTTCTGGTCGTAATTCCAAATACGGAACTCTCTAGCCTCGGTGAGCTTCATTTGACTGGAGCCGAACGCTGCGGGTGACGTCACACTCACTTAGTTCCTTTTCTTTATACAGTCTATGGTCTGTTCGTAGTAAAACAAATAAGGCTGTTTATGAGGAAAAACGAACGAAGAGGAATATCACAAGGGACTGAAAATCATCGCAGACTGAAATTGCAAATGATAGAAGACCAATGTGTCACTGAAAGAAACAGATCTGATTGGACGATCATGTTTGGTTCTGGCTTGAGATCTTTTTAACTCAACTAAACTGCTTCAGTAATTGGTGCGCCAGTAGGGGGAGTCTTTACATACCATATAAAACACCAATACTACCAAAATTAGTTACTGTTCAATCTAGTTCTTCCTCACTACACACTATAGGAACCATCATATCAACAGAAGAACCTTTGCTTTCTTGTCCTACACCACATTTTGTTCAATATATCCAACTGGGAATCTCACAATAGACTCTAGCCTTGGTTCTCTCCATATTCCCCCCCGATAGTGCCTCTCTAACTCGGCCCCCTGCTGAAATCACATAGAATATAACATGAAATTGCCCAGGCTGCAAGAATAGGATGGAACATAAAATTCACAACTTCAATTTTGCACCATCATACAGAGAAGTCAGAGAATATCTACTAAGAAAGTGTGGATATAACAGCCTTACCATAGCAATACAAACTTAATACAATATTTTAACACATTAGAAAGATACCAAATGATATGAGATACAAATGTGTGTTTTAATTTACTAATGGTTGATCACGCACATAGATTAATTTTAAAGGTCCCGTATTACACAAACTTGACTTTTGTGAGCTTTAACCCATGTTATAATATTGTTACCTCATCAAAACATACCCAAGGTTGTGTTTTGTTTCATTCACACATTTGATTAAGCCTTTATTATTAGTCTGTCTACATCTCCAAAGCTCAAAATGCTCTGTTCCACCTTGTGATGTCATGAAGCGGTAGTTTTCAAGTTAACAGCTACTTTTTAGTACTTTTAAGAACCTTTAGTTCAGTAGAGATCGGCAGTTCCAGAGCTGAAATCATCCAAATGATTCTAGTGAAGGTGTGTGGAGCTTAAAAACACAGTGGAGCACTTCCTGTATTACCACATGAACATGAATCTAGATCAGAAAATATCGCAATATGGGCCCTTTAAAATAACTTGACAATAGAGACTTGGCCATTGGCTTTCTTTCCAAAAACCCAACGTCTTTCTAAAGGTCATTTCAATAGGCCAATTCAAACATAGCAGCATTTCACAGTTCGCCATCACGGAATTTTGAATTTATTTATTTAACTTTTATTTAACCGGGAAAGTACCTGTTGAGATCGAAATGTCTTTTTCGAGAGGGACCTGGCAACACACGTCAAGAGCATTTACAAAAGAACAATACACAGAACAAACACTTATAATTTGAATTAGTCATTTCCAGATTTAAAATGTGGTAATCTGTAAACTGTTGGATGGAATCATGTTGTCTTTTAAGTAAAAAAGAACGAAACATGTTAAAAGGAACAAGATAAGACCATTTTGTTTCAGACTGAAAAGCATTCTAAGCAAAGGGAGCAGAGAAACTGAAGTCCTTCTTTCCCAACTCAGTCTGAACACGAGGATTGTGAAGATAAGTGATGTTTTTTTTTAAAATGTTGAACCCTACATGTACGACCCAAATTCTGAATTTCTGAAAGAAGCGGAGCGAGTAGACTGCCTCGGTTGGAGTAACAATACATTGAACTCCCAACTGTATCTGAACAGCCTCACACCTCAAGTTTCAACAGAGAATTATTCAAACATTCCTGAATCAATTAATGTACAACTAAGAGCTTTCGCTGCGCTAACAGTGAGAGAAACCCATTATAACATGGCGTATGCTAATGAAAGCTGATTACTATGTCTGCTTTAAGTATTCAGTTTTGGAGCATTGCAAAGATGTGGAAGTACTTGAAATCTGAAGTTTGAATGCTTGAAAGTGATATTACTTTGAAACGCAGTAGAAATCAACCAAAAATACTCCAATATAATAAATAAAATAAAAATCTATATGACATTTTGGAAAAAAAAAGTTCCATTACTACTACTACTGTTATCACGATAGTAAAATTTCAAACTTGATTTTAATACTAAGGCATAGACTCGATACTCAAAACCGATTCTGATACCACACTCTTTACTTAGATGATTGTAGTACTTTCTTTTCTATTCCCAAGTGGCCTTATATCTGCGTAATCCCTCAGTCGTCCAGTAGGTTCCGTAGTGGTCCCTGGGCATGTACTAGTCTGTGTGATGTTATACTTGATTCAATTCAGAATTATTCAAACATTCCCGAATCAATCAATATAGAACTAGGAGCTCCCGCTAAGCTAACAGTGAGAGAAAACCTTTATAACATGGCGTATGCTAATAGAACTGGATTAATACGTCCGCTTTAAGTATTCTGGATCAGTTTTGGAGCATTGCAAAGATGAGTGTGATGGTTTACTGCAGGCTGGATCAGATTGCACTGTGTTGAAATAACAAATAGCTTTTCTGCCGTTAGCCATTTGATCCTCTGGTAAATACTTTATACAAGTCTCTATTTTAATATGAGTTATGGATGTGGTTCAATGGGTCAAAATGGAGGGATCTATTTTCGGCACGAGCAGGAAGATAATACATAAAACGCATGTGATTCTTGTGTTTCAGTCTTTCTCAAATGATAAAGAGTGTGTCAGATTTGATTTCATGAGATAAAATACAACCTGCCTTCTCCCAGTACAGATAGATACAGATATATTGTGAACGCAGATGGTCAAAATGAGACCACTGTGTGCTGTTTGCATCTAATGATTAAGGGCTTTTTTATCATCTGTGAGCCAGGAAGTAGCGCGCTAGTTGTTAGCATGTTAGCATTACAGTGAAAGACGCTTATAAACTTATCACGGTGAGTAATTAGAATGGGATAATTAGGAATGCGTTAGGAAAATGGCGAATAACTTCGGACCGCTAAAAACCTTTAACCTGAACCGTTCCTGATCCGTTGTTAAAACATGGACTGAATCTTGTTTGAGATAATGCAGCAAGGAAAGTAATTAGCTGTAGCTGCTACTGTATTGTGTAGTAAAAGAAGCAGATTCAAAAGTAAATGGTCACATTTTTATATAGCGCTTTTCCACTCAAAGCACTTCACATCAAGGAGCCACTCACCCATTCATACACCAATGTAATGTAAACCGGGGGCGAGGTGGGTTAAGTGTCTTGCCCAAGGACACAACGACAACATTCATCTGTGGAAGCTGGAATAATACCGCCAACCTGTGGGTCAGTGGTTCTGACCGCTTCGCTCAATCAATGAGGCTTATGTCGAGAGCGGGATTCGAACCGCTAACCTTTGGATCAGTGGACAAGCACTCTACCAACTGAGCCATTGTCGCGTAGTAGAGTACTGGTACATGCTACAAAGAGGTATTTCATTTTTGTAGTGGTGGAAGAAGTACTCAATATTGTTACTTAAGTAAAAGTACAGATACTGGAGCAAAAAAAATAATACTTTTACTTAAGTAGATTTTTTCATGTGATACTTTTACTCTTAAAGTACCTGTACAATAAGAGTAAAAAGTGTTTCACGCAGATTTTGAGGTCTTATCAGGCTTAACATTAAAAACTATCTGGTACGGTGCTGTAAATGCGTCACATAGAGTTTAATATTTGCACAGAACAGAATACAACTTTTAAACCGTAATTTATAAATATAGTAGTAATTTATAGCATAAATATAGTAGTATATAGGAGTTGTAATATTTGTGCCTCAAGATCATCCTTTGCCATATAACCGCTCTGTGTATGAACAGACTGGAGCCGTTTGGAGATTCGGAAACGCTCTTCTTGTAATGTAATGCAATATTGATCGGTCTCCACCGCAGGGCCACCTTCGCGATGTCTAAATGAATTCTACTCGTCTGGATATGACACTTCCACCCCGCACCTCACAAACAGAATAACTGAGAGACTCATATGGTAAAACTGACTCATTTATGGGATACGCACGAACCCACCACCAGCTAGCAGAGTTTTGGAGTGGCTAAAGCTAGTTTGAGAGAAGGCATGTAAACAAAGCTATTTGAGATAAGAAGTGCTCTGGACTAGTTGTTGTCATTTTGTGGAGTGGGCTAAATTGTAAAGGTCTTTTGTTTTAAGCTAGCCACTTTGTAACTACTTTAGAGATGTTTGGTGAATATGAAATTAAAAAGATTGTTGTTTTGTGCAATAATAAGCGTAGCGTTGGTAACAAAAGACATGCGTTTTGGCAGTAAATACGGTAATTTTAATGCCCGATTTGAGACAATGTTGTTGGATTTGTAATAACTTGAAGATGTTGTTTGCTAGTGACTCAGTTGGTCTGTTTTAAAACAGTTTTTTAAATGTGGGGCACTTCAGCCTTTTTGAAATTTTTGATATCTGAGTAGAAATTAAATCCTTCAAAAAAAAAAACAACAAAAAAAACAAATACGCTTAAAATAAAAGTATTTCTCGCAAATTTTGAGGTCTTATAAGGCTTCAAATGTCGTGGTTTTGATAAAGATTTGTGCAAAATTTTGTTCAGTAGAAACAACTGAATCAATGACAAATTTTGGAACACGATATATCGCTACAGAGAAATATTGCGATAAACGATAATATCAAAACTGCTTTAGTCACTGATACAAAGTAAGATAATCCCAGTGAATGTATTTTTAAATATTCTGTATCAGTAAAAGGCCTGTAACAAATAAATAACAGAATGAACCAATAATCTGCTATAAACGTTATCTATACTGCCCTCTACAGGTTAAATCTTATATTACTTAAAAATGGTAAAACTCTCCCCACTTTTGCAAAGAAATTGAGACATGATAAATATTGAGCCCCAAAACACATTGTTCCAGCTTTCATATACTGAACGATGAGTCGATATAGTGATTATCGTGACAGGTCTACCATCTTTTTATTCTAGCTGTTTCAATTTTCTCAAATTATGAACGTGTTAAACCCTCAGCCTTTTCATCAGGCTTCAAACAATAATAAAAAATGCTTAAAAATTTTCAAAAATGTAGTGGAGTAGAAAGTACAGATACTGCTCTCAAATGTAGTGAGTAAAAGTAAAAAGTATCCACTGTAAAATGTACTTGAGTAAAGTGCAGATGGTAAAAGAAAAATTCAAATCTGTCAACTGGACAAACAATTTTAGTGTAAAGACATTTCGCTGCTTATCCAGGCGACTTCTTCAGTTCTGGTCAGATTGGTGCTGGTGGACACTCCCTTATTTCTGTCTGAAGGGAGGAGCTAACTACACTGAAACTAACAGACCTGTTTGTTTAGTTTCTGTTTGTTGGCTAGGTCTGTTGAACTATACTAAGTGTGAACTGTGCCTGAGTCATATTTAGCATAATCATTCAAGCCCCTAATGGATACAGATACTTAAAGTACAGATACCTAAAATGTATTCTTAAGTAGAGTACTTTACTACTTTTACTTCATTACATTCCACCACTGCTAACTACATACATCATCATCATCAGATCCAAAATGGCGCTTCTTAGCTTAGCAGGGCCTCTATTTGCCTTTATACAAATAACCGCACTGGATCCCTTGTCGATACAATAGTAAATGGTCACATTTTTATAAAGCGTTTTTTCATCTTCAAGTCACTCAAAGCACTTTACATCAAGGAACCGCTCACCCATTCACACACACATTCATACACCAGAGTATACAGACTGACTTGCCCAAGGACACAACGGCAGCATTCATCTTGAGGGTCAGTGGATCTGACCGCTCAACCAATGATGTTAATGTCGAGAGCGGGATTCAAACCACCAAGACCAGTAGTTGGTGACATCACGAAAGACTACGCTCAACCAATGATGTTAATGTCGAGAGCGGGATTCAAACCACCAACCTTCGGATCAGTGGACAAACGCTCTACCAGCTGAGCTACCGTAGTCCAGTGCTAGCTTTATGCAAATGTAGCTTCACTCCACGCAGAAAAACTCTTTGTGTTGTCCTCTATCAAACACAGTCATTTGTGCAGCGTCAAAGGCCCATAGAGATAACACTGCCACCTGCGCTCACTTAACTTCATAGACCCATTGATACAGATTTCTTTGATTAATTATTATGCAAATTGACTGGATGCTAGCGACACATGCTACATAGCGCAAACAAGCTAGATGCAAAACTTCACAGGAAGAGAGTGAATAAAAGATGAAATGGGCCATATGGAGTTTTGAGTGGTAGAATGGCCAGGTGGAAGTACTTGAAATTTGAATTAGAGGTTGAATACTTGAAAGTGATAGTACTTCGAAACGCAGTAGAAATCAACCAAAAATACTGCAATATAATAAATAAAATATAAACCTATAGTCGACAATAATCGTTCGTGGGACATTTTATTATAATTGTGATAATCACCAACAAAGATAATCGCCATTATATCACAAGAATGTGCAGAAAAAAAAAACAACACTTATCCACAGGGGAGTTGACAGGGGGGGGACAAAGGGGTCTGTTGTCCGGGGCCCCAGGGTCTTAGGGGGGCCCATTTGAGGCTTATTTCTCCAGGCCTCCAAATTTCAGTTCAGTTGACGTCCCTGCTTAATATTCTCTGTCAAAGTTATAATTATAACAACTTTACTCATGATCGTGATATAATCGTTAATCGCAATTATTTTGGCCATGATAATCGTCACACAAAATTTCAATATCGTCCCATGCCTAGTAAAAATTAGAAATAACTGAAGCTAGTATCTTTGTTTTGTTTTTGGAAAGGGGATCCAAAACTATCTTGTAGACTTGCAAGGATTACTGCACATTTGATGCAATTTGTTGTAAACCTTGTAATCCATGCAAACACGGTGAAGAGAGCCAACTGTTTTTAATCCTAAAGTTACATCAGTGGTACTTCTATCTGGACCGCTATGTGTATTTAGTGTATTGTATTATATAAATAAAATATTACTACCATCTGACTGTTATTCTAAACAGGAGCTCAAGGCCAGAGAGGAGGCACGGGAGATTTTTATAGATCTATATGGACGACCATACACTCCAGCCTTTTAACACTGCAGCAAACACTTCACATTGACAAAAACAGCCCCAGAGATGGCAACATAAAGGCCTATGCATAAACAATACAATGGAGCACGTATACGGAGTGAGTCCTGCGGTTCTCGTGCCCACACACATTAAATATTTAATACTAAAAATACAAGCAATTTCAACTGGTAAATAACTTAAAGTGTTTCAATGTGGTTGTTTTAAGAATGAGGGTTTGCTAGAAGTTGGTTCAAAATACTTCAAAATAAACTTATTGTAGTCAGTGGTGGATGAAGTGCTTGATTTTATCATTTAAAGGTCCTATATTACGCAAAACTGACTCTTGTGAGCATTTAGCCATGTTATAATGTTGTTACCGCCTAAAAACAGACCTGGAGTTGTGTTTTGTTTCATTTTCACATGTTGAGTAACTCTTTATTAGTCTGCCTACATCTCCAAAACTCAAAATGCTCTGTTCCACCTTGTGATGTCATGAAGTGGTAGGTTTCAAGTTAACAGCTACTTTTTACCTCTAGTTCAATAGAGATTGGCAATTCCAGGGCTGAAATCATCTAAATGATTCTAGTGATGGTGCATAGAGTTAAAAAACAGTGGAGCACTTCCTGTATTACCACATGACATCACAAGGTGGAACAGAGTGTTTTTAGTTTGAGAGAAGAACTAAATATGCAACGTACGTACGAACGAACGTACAGATACTGCTCTCAAATGTAGTGAAGTAAAAGTAAAAAGTATGCATAAAAGTTACTTAAGTATAGATATCTAAAAATTCTACTTAAGTACAGTACTTCACTACTTGTACTTAGTTACCTTCCACCACTGCAGTTTAATAAACTGGTGTTTTTCAATTTGGAAACTTGCAGTAGGGTTGTTAAAAGTATCAAGAATCAGATACTAACTTGATACTAAAACTAATATCTAAACTAGATACTTATTTGAGTATCGATACTGCTAAAAAAATCACATTAACACAACAAAAAAACTGAGCTTTCCTGAACAGTTTTAGTTTGATTTTGAGCTTTATCAGAAGAAATACAAGACCTCATGCTGAGATAAACACAGCACTATTATTTTGCCCATGACAATTGCATTCTATTACTAAAAATAGAGTTTTATCTTCATTGTGGTATTGGAAGCGGTATCGAGTAGTGAGTCAGTTCCTTAGCATCAAAATAGAGTTTGAAATTGCAGTATAACACCATACTAGCAACTTTAAAACGTTAACATTAATAGTGCATGATACTATAATTTGATATTAATTTGGATTTTAATTAAACGCACATATTCTTAATGCTAGAACTAACACGACTTCAAACCATGTCTGCTTCCAAGCAACACACTCCACAAGTTGCATTAGAAAAGTCCCCCATAACCTCCCCATTACATGACAAGCTCTAGTACTTTCCGTGTTGCCATGTTCTGACCCGAGTGCACGTGGGAGCTCAGGACGATGTTTAAAATCCATTTATCGGATTAAAACCTCGGCACAAACACACTCATGTTTGGAAACATCCCTCTGACTCTAGTTCATTAACCCTTCATCCAAAACATAATTCTGTTACACACATGAACGAAAACTGCTGCAATCTCGCTTCCCAACCTGGCAACCGCTTCCAACTAGAGATCGACCGTGGCCAACGTCAATACTGACTGTTTAGAATCCAGAGAAACCGATGGCCGATAAGCTCTGCCGATATTTTTGGGCCGATATGTAAAGCAGATTCTCAACAAACTCAGCCACACTCCCTTTTTGGGTCTATTATCCAGGGCTCCAGGGTCTAGGGGCCCAAAATTGGACCACAATCCGAAGGTTGGTGGTTTGAATCCCGGTTTGAATCCTTCTTTCGACATAAACACCATTGGCTGAGCGGTCAGATCCACTGACCCACAGGTTGGCGGAGCGCTTCCAGCTCCCAGAGATGACTGCTGCCGTTATGTTCTTGGGCAAGACACTTAACCCACCTCGCCCCTAGTGTTTGTGTAAATGTGTGTGTGAATGGGTGAGTGGTTCCTTGGTGTAAAGTGCTTTGAGTGCCCTGAAGGTAGCAAAGCACTATATAAAAATCTGACCATTTACCAGAAATTAAACTGCAAAAAAACTAAAGATATTCATTATTGTCCATGTTAAAATTGAGATGTTTACGTTATGACTCTCAATGTGCTGCCAACCTTTTTACACCTTGATAAAATTACTGGTTCTTTCAACACAATATAAAAAGAAAACGATCTATAGTCGTCGTGCAGTGAATATAAGGGGAACTAGACAAGAAAACAGCATTATTATCTCACTGGGACCTGAGCCAACATAATGAATCAGGATGCCTTTGAGGTTTCCACTTGACTCTTGCACCTTTTACGTCTGTAACTGTGTTTATTCATAATATTTATCATGGGGAGGTGGAGGTGCTTCACAGCTTTACTTGAAAATCAATTAACAACAACAACATACAGGAAGTCTTTGTTCCCTCCCCAACAGGCGCACATAGTGTTAATGTGCATCAACAGTGGGAAAACAACTCTTTCCGACGGGAGTATAGTATTTTAAGTATAGTGTTTTGTACGTGGCTATTCCCAGGATCCAATTACCTGGTTCAGGCGCCATTTTTGAGGATTTTTTACCATTGATAAAACTGAATATTGTGTTTTGAATTGCTAATTGCTATGGTTACATATGTTGGGCTCTCTGACACCTGTGGTTTTACAACAGCATGAAAAGTCAGGGCGGTTTTTTGAGAGATGGTACAATTTTTAGGTCAATTTTCAGGTTATTCAAACACTAGTGTACACAGACAATGGGGGCGAGGTGGGTTAAGTGTCTTGCCCGAGGATACAGCGACAGTAGTCATTTGTGGGAGCTGGAATCGCACCGCCAACCTGTGGGTCACTGAATCTGACCGCTCAACCAATAATGTTTACGTCGAGAGCGGGATTCGAAACGCCAACCTTCAGATCAGTGGACAGTTAGCAAAAAAAACAGTATAAAAAAACATATCCATAAACAATGTCCCATTTTCTAAGCTACATAAAATGGCTACTATCCAGTACCGCTTTTAGAACATATTGGCATATAACCGAGAACAATTTGGGTTGCCTGTCACTAAAAACAAAACTATGTAATTAAACAACAGAAACAGATCTACAACTCCCATAAGACTCTGCATCACTTCATTTTGGACATGGTGAACTCCAGTTAAGCAAAGATTTTCTCAATCATTTGGTGTAGCCTCAAGCCACACTTAGCATATATTAGCTTAGCGATAGCAAGATCAAATGCTGGGGCGATAGCTTATTTATGAAGTCCAAATGTAAATGCAGCAAACAAACTATGAATTATGGAAAAGCTACTCGCCCGGATGCAACCATAATTTAGCTTAGGTCCCGTTGGATTGGGACAGTATTGAGGTCGCCAACGACAACCTCTTCCATCGCAAAATCCAGAATAAACATTTGACTTGCCAAACATCACATTCTTGATTTAAATAGCATAACGAATCGAATCGCAGTAGCTGTCAAAAATTATAAACTTTTTTTTTTTTTGGCTTACCTGTCAGAAGAGACGAACGATAGGCAGGGATCCCAATAGAAAGCGTGGAAGGAAAGAAGGGAGAGAAAAAGCACTCATTAGTAAAGTTATGCAAATGTGACATTAATAAAACATATATTAATAATATTTCTTCGCTATGCAAATGTATATGAGCATTTTTTTGTGAATTCACACTTCTTAAAAATGTTGGGACAGCGGTAACAAAAAAACAGAAAAGGATTGGTGGTGGTGGGAGTACTGGGAGTGGTGGTTCTAGCAGTAGGTAGTAGTGTAGTAGTTGGCTGTAGTAGTAGCTGTAGTAGTAGCAGTGGCAGCAGTAGTGGTGGTAGCAGGGGACTCGACAGGATGGGGGGCAAAAGGGTCTGTTGTCCCGGGGCCGACAATAGACCCCTATATGGATCTTGGCTCCAAACTGACCCCTATAACTGCTCTAGCCTCGATGAGCTTCATTTGACTGGAGCTGAACACTATGAGTGATGTCACACTCACTTACTCCACTTCTTTATACAGTCTATGCATTCTAGTCATACATGCTAACTCCACTGGAATCATAAATGAAGCTCATTGAGGCTAGAGCAGTTATAGGGACAAATTTGGAGTCACCAGGCTCCATATTTGCAATTCCGACCGCGAGTATCATAACAACCGAAGAGCCAATCTGGAGCGAAGCTGTTGAAGGGAACACCCCTTCCCGCTCGCGCTGCTGGTTTAGCAGGGAGCGGCGCTTTAGTCAAACATGTTGCTTACACTAGCGGGAGTGTCCTGACAAACATTTTAAGATCAAAAAGATGAGCCTGACAGCAGCAGTTACAGAGAGAGGGGCAACAGTTTTCTAATGGAAAGTGAATTGGAGCCAGGGTCGATGGAGCCAGCAGCGCAGCCCATGATCACTTCCTATTTGGAACACAGCGGCTAGCAGGTAATGTCCATTTATATATACAGTCTATGATTGCGACTGAAATTCAATAGAAATCTATACAAGATGGGGTGAAATTATGTCTTTAGGTCTTCACTGACTTCCACTTAAAACAATTGTCAAAACTGTTCATTTTATGGTTGATTACCCCAGAACCCTCTTCAAATACTATATCTTTTGAATACTTACGTAGGCATATTTACCTGCAGTACTGATAACAAAGCTAGCTCCAAAAGCAATGAGGTGTTCACGTGTCAAAACTAAAAAACTCTCCTCAAAAACAGTCACTGAAAAAGTATATGAAAAAGCAACTCAAACCCTAAATGTCTGTGTAATTCCTCAGTCGTCCAGGTCTGATCCATAGTAAAAGAAAAATTTTAAATCAGTCAACTGGACAAAAAGTTGTAAGAGTGAAAACGTTTCGCTGCTGATCCAAGCCGCTTTTTCAGTTCTGGTCAGATCACTGGTGGACACTGCCTTATATCTGTCTGAAGGGAGGAGCAAGCTACACCTAAAACCCTAAATTTTACAATAAATAAACATCTCAACAACCGATAATTGCGTAGGTTCCAGTTTGCCAAAATAGGCAGAAATTGTAGACCACTATTCAAATTACCACACTTAAATGTACAAAAACATGAAGACACATCTCCAGAATTGCCTTGCAGAGATTTCACACCTATATTTTTTCACCATAATGTCCTTATTCACAAAGCCAAGACTAACCATGAAAACCCAAGCCAATGAGTTGAATATTTGTGGTGTAACTTCAATCTGGACTGCCTTTGTTCTCGTGGCTGTCAGTAGATAATTTCTCTGCTCATTCTGCGTGAAAAACATCCCGTTTGCCATCTGCTGAATAATGTAAACGCACCATCAATGCTGCAGAAATGTCCCTGAATTGAAAAACTGTCAGGGGAGGCACCATGCTGGATAATTTCGAGCAGATCTGGCAACGCTTCCAGTCTCAGACCACACATCAGCAATACATCAAGTAAAAAAAAGGAGTTGATCATAAAAACGCCATTGAGATTATAGAAAATGTGTGACAATGGAGCGAACCAAGGACACTGCAAAAAACAATTTCAGAAGTTACTAAAGTATTCGTACTTTCTTACTTGCTTACTTCAACTTCTACTGTGGCTAAAATGTTCTGCTACTACAGCTTGTACTACTACTACTACATCGACCACCAGTACTACTACTTCAACTTCTATCACCACCACAGGGCTACAACTACCACTACTACCATTACTACTTTTACCACTAATGCCACTACTACAACTAATAATAATAATAATGCATTTTATTTATAACTTTACATTTCCACTCAAATCTCAAAGTGCTACACAAAAAGTACTACTGCTACCACCAGCACTCTTACACTGCAACTACTACAAGAGCTACTACTACTATAACCACTACTGGTACTACTTATTACTGCTGCAACCACTACTACTATGACTATAGACCCCCTTCTCTACTACCACTACAAACGGGCTATGTTATCACTATTAGAAAATACAGAAAATCTTTGAAACCTTTGGTAA
>KN473948.1:0-21497 GCA_000787095.1 Periophthalmodon schlosseri
GCCGTAACAAGGGAGTGAAACTTGAGGCACCCTCCCACCCCAGCCCTCCCCAAATAACGCAGGGTGCAGGCGGATGATCCCATGCACGGCCCCCTCTTTCCTTCTCCCTCTCTCTCTCTCTCTCCCTCTCCCTCTCTCTCTATCTCGGCTGCTCCGCTCTCATTGCCATTGTCAGAGCGCGACCTGGCCGTCTGCTCGCTCTGAGTCAGGTCAAACCCCCCCCACACCTCCTCTCCTCTGCCCCAGCCATGTGCACCCTCCCTCCCCAAGCACTCTCACAGACATACAGTACAAGTCCTGTCCCATCCCTCACTTGCTGCTGCGTTCAGGAACAGCTCGGGCAACCCAGTTTTTTTTCTCCCTTCACTCCACAAGTTTATATGTTTCTGTTAGGAGTTACCAAACCAGTAACTATCTCTTGTATGATTTCAAAGTTAAGTAATAAACACACTATGAACTGGTTGTCATTAAATTTGGATTTTATGTTAAAGGTAATTTCTTCCAAACAATAGAAAATGTGAGAGAATATTTCCATTAATATTGTATTTTTTAGTAACCAGCTTGTGATAAAATGCTATCTTCTAAATAATAAAAATGTTGCCATTTCCTATTACCAAAATGAACATTAACATTGTATTGCACCCTGACAATTTAGTTGCATTACTCTTATCCATTTTTTAGCACTTAAAAGGCAACATAACCACACACAAACTGATCTTACACTTTTATAGTCTTAATTAATAATGCATCCTGATGAAATATGAATGTCTATTGTAGCTTAAACCCTGTACTCAGGTTTCAAATGATATCAAACAGCCTCTGAAGCATCACATGTATAATTTCTACATTTGTGGACACTATAGCCAGCTTGGACAATGAGTAATTAATGCTTTCTGTAGATAATATATGCAAGAGCCCTCATGAATATTAACCACAGCTGACTCCAAACAGCATTGCACCAAGCCTAGTCCACGCAGAGGGGCCCTTAGCAAACAAACTCGCTCATTATTCATTTAAATATGCTTTGGTCCAGACAAACAAATGTGCGTATAGTTGGCTATAGTCTGGGTAATCTATTTTACATGTCTGATAAGGAATAGGGAGGCTCATTATGCCACAGATTGCTGTTGTTAAGAGTAATGCTTGGGTATCTTGCGCTTGATTTACAATAGGCTAAATAATGCAGTGAATAATGCACATGTGACTTTCTGCTGTTTAGTAAAAACAACGTTGCAATTCATTTACCACATAGCTTTTTGAATTTTGTATTAATTGACATTCGGATTGATAAACATTTCATACTACTTATTATTTAATAGGAAGTGTTATTATACTGTGGCAGCTGACGCCACTGAGTAAGTTGGCACACTAGGCTACTTGTCTATACCTACACGTCTACAAGTACAGTGCGTTGGGTGTTGTATAGGCTATAATAGTAGAAATACTGTATCAAAATGGTCAAGCCCCTATAGTTGCTTCTAGAGCTGCGTGAGTGGCTGAGTGTTTTTCCAGCCTACATAATGAGCAGAAAGTACGGCTGAGTCATTCGAGTTTTAGAAAGTGGAATCACTGCCTGAGTCACGTATCTGCAGAAAAAGACAGACTTTCCCAGTTTGGTGGGAGGTGTTAAACTGGAGACTGGGTCAAAAATTGGGCAATTCCGTCTGCACATGAAGGCAGCACTCCTCTCCTCTCTGTCTGGCCCTCCTGCGCTGCGCTTTGGTTGGCCGAGACGCACGTCGGTCTGTTTGGGGGCGGATCCGAGCGCGCTGTGTCTGCTCCGCTCTGGCAGAGGGAGGACAGCTGCTCTCGGCGGTGGAGGAAGGAACGGAAAAACTCTACAATGCGTTAGTCAAATGCAATGGCTGTTTCCCAAATCCGCTTTTAACTCAGTCCTTGAGCGGCACCGCTACAAAAATGGCGTGAGATGAGCCGAGGAGGTTAAGTCCGAAAGTGTGTGGAGTTACTCGGAGCGGCCGCACTGTGCTGCCGCTGCCTGGAAGTTTTTTGTTGTTTTCTCGTCGGGGGGCCGTGGCGGTGGCTGCGGCTCTCTCCCCGGAGCGGTGTCCAGGGGGGCCGGGGCGGTGGCTGCCGCTCTCTCCCCGGAGCGGTGTCCAGCTCTGCCCAGCCCCATGCAAAACCTAACGGCCCCTGGCGGCCCCGCAAACTCCAATGTCACCTGCTCCTGCAACTGCACCGCTTCCCAACCACAGGGAATGGAGATATGTGAGTAGCTATACGCGCTTCTTCTATCTCTCTCTCAACTCGACCTCAGCAACCTACCCGGAGACTTTAGTTTAGTTAATCGGGTTTATGCGCACTCTCCAACGTCGCGACAGAAGGACAACAAATCAGACTTCACCCAAGACGCTGTAATTCCATTGCTTAGTGCGTGGTTCTAGTATTGTAAAGGCTTTGGACAGTAGAGCGGCACGGGAAACTTAAGTGTCCCATATAGAATAATGTACATTCAAAATGACCGTCTGCTGTGAGTCAGTGTTGCGCCTGGACAGATTCCATACCATGCGTAAAAGTAGGCTACTGGACTAATTGTCTCTTAAAGCGGGATGATCATGGCATTAATTATTCCAAAAATGCTTTAGAATTTAGGCAAGTGTTTATAGACAGTAACTTTGAACTTCAACTTGCTGTAGCTATGTAAAATCAGCTAAAATGTATAGAGGCAACTTATGGCTACACATTCCGAGGAACATTTTGGGTAACTTTGGCTCACTCACATAATGTAGCCTATTACAATTTTCCTTGGGGACCGTAAGGACTTTTATGACTACACCATGTTAAGATGAGAGTGAAACTTTATCTTGTTTCAATTCTGGGTAGACATTACAGAACAGAATCTCTGCCCCAGTCATACATAAAATTGCATCAGTTTCCATGTTACATATATTTTACTGTATTCCTAGTATTAATTCATATTTGACCTGGCATATTTGCTTGATATAAAATGGACAAGCATAGCTGACTTATAACTGACTGTAGTTATAGCTTTGGACCAGGGGTGTAACTGTGGGCAGTGCAGACAGCGCATTTGAACTTGAGCCAAAGTAATGGAGTGGAGGGGGGGCACAGACACTTGGCTTTGATATACTGACTTCTTCAGACTGCGTGAGAATATACAATGCCAAATTGTCACCAAAAAGCCATATAAAAACAGAAATGGAAAGGAGAAATGAAAATTAAGCTTTTCTTATGCAAAATGTATGCGACTTCTCTGCCTGCACCAGGGTCCAATTAACTTCAACTTGAGCACTGTACATTTTTTTTTTTTACTATTCGCCGGTCTTTCTCCAGTTTTAAGTTTCTCATTTTCCTCTTGGCTGCGTTCCCCGCCATATGGACTAGTTTTATATGAATACAGGGAGATTTAGCCGGCATTATAGGGGTCTGGCACAGGCATAGTACCATGTGTGTGTGCGCGCATATGCTTGGAGAGAATGATCACCACATAGGGTTAAATAGTTTGCCCGACAGCATAGACAGGAAACGTTGGAATGGTATGTTATGTCTGTCTGCTTAGAGAGAGAGAGAGAGAGAGAGAGAGAGCGAGAGAGAGAGAAATTATCATTATCAGCTCCTAATGCTATGCTATATCCACGGCAGATGTCGCTTTTTATGAGTGAGGAACAGAGAAAGACAAGCAAGCAAGCGCAAGCAAGAGCGTAGTATTAGATGGATAAATAGACCTGAGAGACACTGAGGGTTACGCTCTAGACAAGTGCAGGCAAAAATATGGATGTGCAGATGACATATTGACACAAGGACCAACTTCTCATAGGCAGACAGACAGAGTTACATTGATGTGTAATTTCCACTGGCGCTTTTAGCTAGACCCAAGGAATGTGAGGTGAAGGCCAGATATTAGATTTAGTTTTGGCAACGAGGTGTGGATGTGCCGACTCCGCGTACTAACCAACAAGTGTGTGTAGGATGTAGTAGTGGTTGTGTGAGGGATTGAGGTGCGCTTCCTGTGGTATCATGGTACACCGGGTCTGAAATGAAGTTTGACATGATTGAAATTGGAAAAACCGACACTAAAATAGTTTTAGAAGTTGAATTCTGTTAAAATCTGATTTGCACAAGGTAGTTTGTAATGTTTCACTTTCATTCAGGAAAAACTTAGTTTATAGTATTGTCCGAGACTAACTTTTGTTCTTGCTTCTCATAAAAGTGGTTGGGACACAAAAGTTATGTTGTTGTAAAAGGGGCATTGCCGGGCTCAGGTTAATGACTAAATAGTTTTTTCTTTCCTTAATTAAAATGCATAAGAAACTATAACTGAACAAAATTATGTTTAACTTTGCAATATTCACAACTTTGGGTTTAAAGTGTGGTGTGCTCTTGACAGTAACGATGTTTAGTTGCCTTTATTTTGAATTTTGGAGAATTTCAAATGACTAAAATTGACATACATTCTTGCATTTAGCCTTGAGACAATATAGTAATTATCATTATTACATGCCAGCAAATTGCCCATCCCCTCTGATAATTGCATTGTTTGGCATTTGTCTGTTGACTCTCTGTTGTTTACATACCTCTGTGCTCCGAGTGCTTTGAATCATCTTATTTGCAATGCGTTTCACATCACTTCTCCTGTCGCACTAGTTTATGGGGAGCTCCTTTCTTTCACGAGTGGTTTGAAATAGCAGTGCGCCGTAGTGTTGTGGCCGTCTGCTGGTGAAAAGGGCCCTGTTTGTTGGCTGTGTTGTCATGCAGACTCGGCAAGGCTGAATAATGTAGCTCATGCTTTGATGATTTCTCTGGCTCAAGAAAAAAAGCTACAGTCTGGCTTTTTTTTTTTTTTGCAGAGCGGGCGGTCTCGCTGCTGTGTTCCCCCTTTATTTAAGACAAGGAGGAAAAATTGAAAGGGACTAAGAACATAGGAGGATCACAGAGGAGCTTGGTGCTGTTTTTGCCTAGACACAGATCTGCTATAAGGAGCAGAGACCTCTAACATGTGCAGGGTCTAATCTTACTTACTCAGGTTAGATTGATATAGGCACTCTCTCTCATCGCATTATGATATATTTAATTAAAGTTGCACTATGTAACTTTGCTGGTAGAGAGTCTGCCACCTGCTTGTTTCCATGTGATTGCTTTGCCTGGAATGTTTTACAATATACATTAAACATTACAGGTCAGATCTGTGGAGAGGTCTCAAGTACATGTATTTAAAGGTATTTTTGAGCAATGAAAACATCTGTAATGAAATGAGTGCAGCATAGTTTATTGACATTACAGGCAAAGCATTAACGTAACACCAACACCATGAAGACAAGCGGGTAGCGGGACCACCATCAGAAAAGTTACATAGTAAACCTTTAAGACAGATTTGTTTTTACAATTAGAAATTATACGACTGGTGCTGTTTGTTGTAATAAAACGACGTATAAGTTATCGTAACAATGAATTGCAAGTTGTTTTTTTAGTTGTGAATTATCTGTGTCAGTAAATTTGAAGGTGTGGTTTTATGAAGTCTGGAGGTCATTACTTTAGCGCCTCGTACGTGCCAAGACGAAGTGCGCGGTGGATCAGGTGTGCCTCTGGTGTCGGCTTTGACCCACTCAGATAGTATGTGTGAAGCTAAAGTCCTCGCAGGGTGACACCATGCAAACATTTTCCACTCTTAAGTCATTTAATCTACTATTGACTCTTGGTCCTATCGGGGCCGCCTTCCTTTAAACAAGTGGGGAAATCCTATATGCCAGCCGCGTGAGGTCATTGCACTTCATGCCTAAAGCAAACACGCCTTTTTCCTTTTTTAATCAAGACTTGTCATTTTAGCCGCACACTGGCAACGAATCTGGAAACTAGAAGACCAATGGGGTTTTTTACTTGTATTTTTCCTCTGAAACCTCCAAACCTTGACTCATACGAAGATGTTTTTGCATTTAGGTGAACTTTTATGAGTGGTGGTGTTTTTGAGAAAGGAAACTTGTGCTCCGTGTTGCAGAGGTGTTGTACAGTGTCAGTGTAACAGGATAGAAATTTATAAAAATCCATTATATTGATTTGAGTTTTCAAATAGCTCCACACAGTCTTGTTTTGCTACTTAATATTTGGCTCTGGTTGTTACTTAATTATTTAGTTGTGTTATTTTAAGAGGAGGGCGTGGGCTGTCTGACTGTTATTGCACCATTAATGTGTTGGCGACATTTTAGGCTGTCTACCAAGGGCTGCCTCACTGTGTTACTTAAAATGATCTGAACACAAAGTCTATATTTTGGCTGAAAAGTTACGTGGTAGGGCTTTAACCAATAGGTATCACTGGTATTATTCTTTTCATTGTATTACATATTGATTGATGCTTTTCAACACGTGACTTATTCAATTGTAATATTTTGATTTCCTTAATATTTTCAAGCCTATAAAAACAGCCCTACCGCCTCATACGTACAGTGCAAACTTTTAGGCATGTACGTAACAGTTGTTCTTATTTTTTATACAGCAAAGCACTTGAAAACCTGTTTGAATCAACTGCCTTTAAAAGCTGGAGGAAGCATGCCGCCTCTTGGAAAGGCTTGAGTGTCAGACCTGCGCTGGCTCTCACTATATCTATGTGTGATCCTGTTTTAGCCCTGCGTTAGTGGTTAGCCTGCAGCCGCGTCCAGCCAGCCAGACGGATGTAAACTGCCTGCTCTGTAATCCTGGCTATGAGTGCTGTTGGAGTGTAGGTGCCGCTGGAGTTATCGCACACTCGTATACACACATTTACTGGTTTTATGTCTATTGTGGAGACATTAGATTTAAACTACATTGTGTTTATTGAGTGTAAACCTAACCTTTACCTTCTTACCTTGACCCATATTCTGATTTGAATCTCTAAAAATGTGATTCTCTCCTCATACCATGTTAGAGAATAGTTGTATTTCGATGTGCCACTTGACCCAACACTGAACATGGTCTAAAACTGGACTAAACCATCTGAGACCAGACTTAAAGGAACTGTATGTGGCCTGCCTTACTGTAAAAAGATACAGCAATCACAACTGACCATGAGTTGCCAGTGCGTTAACCTGCATATTGAGTACACATCTAAGTTTTCCTCGGTATATGGACAGGCCGTGCCTCACGTGAAAGCTTAGAACTGCTAGAATTCACTCAGGGGCTGCACTAGCACTTAATGATAGGCTGCAGGTGCTTGGTAGTGAGGATTCAGGCTCATTCTGCTTTCTAAATAATAATATTGACAACCAAAACAACAAATGAAAGCATTTCAACTTGTCTGCCTCATATCTGGTGACACAAATAGGCAGTGTGTCATGTTTATGAAATTTAACACCAAAATCTTGCATGCAGTTCCTTTAACTGGTTTAAATTGAGCAAATTCAAAGAGAGATCAAAACTTTAGTGGCAGTTCTTTGAATAAGAGTTAATCCTACTCGAATAGCGCCATCAGGCAATGATCATGTACATGTGATTGATCTCATAACCTCATAAGCCACTATAAGGAAAACCAGTCTTCACAAGTGATTGTTTGAACAAGTTAGGAGTCCCCAAATGACTTGGTAAACATACCTGCACACATGAACATAAACACAAACACTACTGGTTGAATGTGCCGCTGTGCGCTGGTATACCGCACACAGGGAGGTACAGGACAGGACACGCGCTGCCACCTATGCATACACACAGGGTTCTCATAGACAGGCACTCCGCTAATATTTACCCTGCCGTCTCGAGCTACACAGTCAATCCACTCTCCTACTGAGCCCTTTGTTTCTTGTTTGGACTTTTTCTAGTGTTTGCCAAGGTGATAAATTACTTTTGTGGTTTGGATTATTAATGAATTCTTGTAATAAAATAGGGCAGTGTGATATGAGAAAGTAATCTGATATTCAATAAACACATTTTAAATAAGCAGATACAATATAAGCTTATATTTACCTGTCAAAATGTGTCAACATTTTAAACCTGGAGAGGCATGCTGACAATAAGACACAATAAGAATGCATGTTTTCCAAGGATGGTTTTATAACAAAACAAACAAAAACACCTGCAATTGAATATGCAAACTAGATCATTTTAATGCCATACCATGGAACACTCCAGACAAAGTAATAACGTCAGCAAGCAGGTAGCGCACCCCACACCAGAAAAGTTACATAGCGCACCTCTAAAATATTGCAATTTGCTGCTGATGTCGTAATAACAAATGTGCATTTTATAAGTGCAACACTTTGAAGAAGGGAATGGCTTAGAAGTCAATAGTCACAAAATAAAAAATAACTTTCTCTCAGACAGATTTCTTGGCAATGAGTGCGTTAATTAATTTCACAGGGAATTTCTACAGTTGGTTGGTGTCTCTCAATGGAGCCCTATTTAGTCTGCCACCTCTGCGCTTGAACATTGAGCTGTAGAAAGAACTCCTTGTTGTGAGTGATTTGGGAGGGATGGGGAGGGTGAGGGGAGGGTGTAGGGGGTCCCATAGTACCTTGTTTTTACACTGTGGGGTTGACCTGCACATGCACCGTGTCGTAACTCTAGGAGCAGACGGCAAACAGAGCCAGCCCAGTCTGGGATAGGCGTTTCCTTATCACTGAATACATGCACTCAGGTAGTACACAGTCTGACTATATGGCCTTACTGTCCTAGCCTTTCTTACAGCTTGAAGAAATATTCACGCTGTTCACATGTCGTTTTACTTAATTCGGCTTCCCCAAAAATGCCAATGAAAATCATTTTCCGGTGAATTGCATCTTGATTTGGCTAATGTTTCACGCCAGATGCCCTACCAATTTATACAGACCCAGCACCACAACAAAATGTCCACTGACTTGTGGATGCAGCTGGATTTATTTATTTAGTTTTATTTATTTATTTGTTTTGTTTAGTTTAGTAATCCTTTTGGGTTTGCTTTAAGTGTTTGCCATCTTGTGTAGTGCCCTAACCTTAACCGCCTAATCTAATCAAAGTCTCACAGAAAAAATGGTAAGATGAAGAACACTGACCCACTTTCATGTCCCAACCCACAAGTTGAGAACACGTAGGCCTATTCTATCAAAAGGGTGACAGTTAACCTTGATAAAATCTTAAACAGGATTTTATGTGATAACTTTTAGAAGAAATCATGACTACTGCCTGACCAGCTGCAGTAGATTAGCTATTTGGGACGGGACTCATCATGCATAATGAGGCATTAAAGAAAATGCTGTGCCTTTTATGAAGAATGTAAAATATATTCAAATCTTTAGTAGTACTTTACTATGTACACAATGGAAATGCTCTCATGTAACCCAACCCAAACTCCCTGTAGTATATGCAAGTATTTGCAATATGTTTTTACACATCATATAATTATGGCGTGGTTGAGACGACAGGCAAATCTGATTTTGTTTTTCAAATCAGCGATGTTCAGACAGACTATCCACTGTTATTTGCAAGTTGTCCAAGCATCAGCGCGCCCACAACCTATCTGCATTATTGGCACAGACACAGTGGTCATCTCTGTGACGTCCAAAAAGTGCCAGCCGACCAGAAGTACACAAATACTGTGCTCAAGTCAAAATTATTTTGTAACAAAGTAAACACAGCACATCCACAGCTAAAAGCAGACAAGTTTTCCTCCTCAACAACTCCCAACATTCACACTGACATCTTTGTTCTATGTTGCATTGCATAACTTCACACATCGAAATCCTATTAGAGAAGCAGAGCACTCAGAGTAGATTTGTCTATAGTAATCTAATTGAGATCACATTTTGAACCTGCTCCAATTGCAGTTTGGGCCACATGCACAACGAATGGGCTGCTCACATGCTCTTTGTTGTTGAGACTTTGTTAGGTAAATCTTGGTGCAATGTTTTGTTGATCCAGACTTTCCTGGAGACATGACAGGAAATTAAAGAGTCAAAACCCTCTTTTTGCTGTTGTTTTAGCTGCATAGCTTATTTTCGAGCTTTAGTACCATTCCTGGCTTTCAGATTTTCTAGCAACCTTCAGCACTGTTCCTTCAAACATCTTTAACTTTTGTAGATTTGTTTTATCTTTGTGTATGTCCACGTTTGCCAAGTAAAGATTGGCATGTTTGTAATATCTTTCTAATAGCAGCTAGTAGAGTTGACAGAACATTTCTTTCTAGAAATGAAAAGTTAAGGTTACGTGTTAGCCATACTTTAACACAAATACTACAAATTGTACTATTTTTAGACATCTTTTTGAACATCATTTTAGTGAAAGCTTTTAAATTTTAGTTTTTTGGTCTTACCACTAACTTCTGTCTCTAATGTCCAACCAACACCCTTTGAAGCTCTGCACTCATCCCATCCACCACCACAGATCAGGTTTACTTCCTATCCCCAAAACCAACAAAAGGTCACTCCCCGTGTTCTTCCACTTGTGCCGGCCGCACCTCCAGACCTCTCCAGACCTCACCAGTGCTCCCATCCCCGTCAAAGCAGCCGGGGACTCCCTTTGTGTCTAGCTTTTGCACCCCCAACCCAAGCCAGGCGCCCCCACACACTCACTGCTGCAGGCCGCCTCCCTCAGTTCCCAAAATGCCCTTGGGAGCGGGGCAGATTTGTAGTCGTAGTGCGTCCGGAGACAGGCCATCCGTCAAGTGTATGTGTGTGTGGACTTGGGGGGTGGCTCGCAGTCTGCTGTCTCGGGCCACGTCTATTTACACACTGCGCTAGTGTCTGCCATGCTAAAGAGCCTACCGGTATATACACTGGCTACACTGGCATTCCTAAGCACTTTAAGCAGTATTGTAGACTGTAGGGTCAATTGATAGATTGAGAGTTTGCAGTTATAGTAGTTGTCTTTGCATTTAATTTACTTACATTTTTATATGTCAAGGAGCAGACTGCCAAGAAATGTACTTTCAACTTGTGTTTTTCAAGTTGCCTAGTATGTTCCATAGTGTTTTGCATTCATTCAAATACATGTTTTTATAACTTCAAAAACCTTGAAAAGCATTTTTACCATGCACAGGCTCACCTCTCCACAGATCTGACCTGTAATTTGACCTGGTGGTACCACTTGCTTGGCTCCACATCGATATATTTAATGCCATACTAAAGAACATTCTAGACAGAAAGTTACTTTTAACTTTGATGTTGCATATGACCAATCAGAGACCAGATTAATTATAAAATTCAAATATTGAATATATTGATGTGGCTAGCAGTCTACTCTCATGGTCAACATATTTTTACACACAGTGCAAGTGTCTGCCATGCTAAAGAGCCTGCTTGAATGAATTGACCGCGCCGTCTGCCCCTGTCCCATGACAAGAACTGAATGTATTACAGTCAGTCACTTTGGCACACAGTACATGGCCCTCTCTCCAAGCTCATTTGTTTGGCCCAGACTTCAGATCTATAAAAATTCTTGGCATGTCTGAAAACTCATCATCTACCCTGCTTTCTTACATGCAAAGTTGCGATTATTGCTTTGAAATTGCTGCCACTGTGCATCTTTGAAGAGGGTAAAAAAAAAATCTGAAGAAAGAACCTTGGCCCCGCCCGCTGTTGGTAGATCTTGGTAATCCGTTTGTTTATGTGTGCGGGGAACACCCAGACAGTGGAATAATCACGTCTCTTCAAGTGGTATTTATGTTTTTTTTACTTGGATTTTGAAAAGGCTTAGGTGTAGTTTCCAGTTGTGGGGGTGGTGGTACAAAACTGAAAGTGTAATACCAACAACCATGCATGACAAAAAATATTTAAAGTTAGTGTTCATTTTTCACTCTGCCGTTTGATACTCGGGGTTCTTCTATTACCCTGTGGAGTCTTTTACAGTTCCAGTTATGATAGCCTTCATATTGTTCTTATTAATGATTTAGTTTTGAGTTACATCTGTTTTGTTCTTCTTCTACTCAACAATGTGAAATAGGAGAATTACGACCATCTTTGTCAAGAATTGTACCTTATTCCAGCAACTACAGCTGGGCTATTTGACAAAAAATGGTTCCTCAAATTGATTTTCTGTTTTATTGTTTTCTTGTCAAAATAAAATTCCAGTACTGAGTCGATGAATATAAACAATACAAATTTTTAACTGGTGCCATACCACAGCAACAAGACCAAAGCTGATCACTGATGATTACACATGACCCTAGCTCTACCTGCAACTAAAAGTAGACTTTGAGATGAATTTCCAGTTGCCCATTAAATATTTCTCCCGGACTTGCTCAATGCGAAGATTTTGCATGCCTCTCGGACATTCAAATTTGCTGTTGTCACTCCGACAGACAGACAGTGCCTCTTCACTGACTACACATCATGCGCCCAGAACTAAAGTGTGAATATGCTTCTGTAGTTTATTTAAGTGCGGTGCTACTGTTGAGTTGACACATTGTTTAATCTGTCAACGGATATAACAGCACTTGAAGGAAATGATGCAGAGAGTGGCAGTTTAGCCACTATTGTCGCGCCTGTTTATAGTGCTAAACTTATCAACAGCTTACATTCAATGGCGCCTATACTTTACATTGTCAGATTGAAACTGTAATGGTTTTGATGCACGGTAAAACAAATGTGTCCCTGAGTCCTTTTTTTTCACAATAGGCTTGATTAAAGTGTGAAGTAAAAACATGTTTCTTACTTTTTTCATGTGAATTTATGAATTCTTGAAATAGATTCTTGAGGGTTGCACAGTTGACTGCAGATTTTAATTTGATTTTGGAACTGCCATTTTCATCACGATTGCCAAATGTGTGTGCCACTTGTAGAATACTTAAACTGAAACATATCTTTTAGTAAACATAATTAAGTTAATAGTATGGTCTCATATAACTGCCAACTGCCCAAGGTCCTTAGTAGCTTGAATTGGATCCCACTGCTGCTTGATGAGATCATAGATAGGCTACCATGGCAACATATGAAAACCTGCATTACCTTATTCTGTGTGAAAATCTATAGGTTTGAATAGAGAAATATTTACATGAACTTGTAGTATTTTTAACACTGTATTTCTATAGACTTTCCTTGCACTGCCGGCAAACACATCATATTGTCTCACTTTTTTCTAACTTTCTGTAGCCTTTGGTCTTGCTTATAACCCTATCCACATTTGTTTATCCTCTGCAGCAGCATTTATTTTTTATGAAACTGCTATTTAAGTTTTGGTTTTCTTGGTTTGTTTTATACCCGCAAAACCAGCCTCCAAACGGGTTTTAACCTTGAAAATTCTTGGTGCTGGCGAATGGTTTCTTCTGGGTGTAAATAACTTTTGTTTGAAAAACGCAATTAGCCTCCAGCTCTGAAGCAACCGGTACCATTCAGCCTTGGTAAAACAAAATGTTGACTTGAATCTTAAAAATCTGTAAGGACACTCCTGTTTTGTAAACATTCACTGAGTTGGAGAATTACATCAACATCATCATCATTTTAATTTATTTTTCATCTTGTTATCATGGAAACAATGATAGTGATGGCTAACAAACCCTGCCCCAGCTCTGAGCATTTCAGGAAATTGCAAGGATTAATGGAGGGGCCGAGAAAGAGAAGATGCAGAGAGATTCGGCGATAGGACCAGGGGAAGTAACGGCTTTGTGTTTCAAATTAAAAGCATTAAAAGCAGAAGAAGCCCTTATAGGATCCAGTCGGTGTCACTTAATACGAGGCAGCAGCAGGATTAAACCGGTCTGTCCTGTGCTTATGGACTGGATACATATGTTGGGGATAGGCAGATGGCAGCTGGTATATCCATAGGTTTAGACAGCAGCACTCAAAACGCCACACAAGGCTGTCTGACTTCAGCTACTATCAAAATTAAGTAAATGACTTTGATGCCAATTAAGTTTTTGACATAAGTGTTGAGTGGAAAGTTCCAGAAAATCTGTTCAGCTAACATTGTTGTGATTTGCTGGGTTGTAATTTGTTATTTCTTATTATATTATATCAGTTTTGTCCACACACGTCTCACCTTTCAGTGTCGTAATCTTGACCTTACAGTTATTGAACCTAAATGGTGTGGAACTAGCAACGATACACACACTATAATGTTAAGTATCAAAAGTAGTGCTCCTTACTGTTTGTAATCATTGTTAATATGCTCCATATCTGAGATTCATAGGAATACAATTTAGTTATATAAAAGCTGTATTTGTACCTGCGGGGCAATGCTACCTGATGCTACACAGAATATGATCATCCATTTCTTAAAAACGAATTTCCCAGGCCTATCACTCTACACTGATGACTGTCTGTAGGGAGTTGTATCACGTCTTACGTTTTAACCCACTTTACCCTCTGCTCTGTGGCCTGAGTGGCGCTGTCCTCCCCCTCTACTCATCCTGGTCCTGTGGCTCTCTCCTCATTAGAGATTCGTAGGCCTGTCTGACTTCTGGTCCCATAGAAACACAGGGTTAGACAGCGGTGTCTGATACCTCGCTGCATCACCACCCCGCCCCCTCTCTCCGACCCTCTCCCCCCGCGGGACCCCTCCCACAGCCGCCACCAGCTGACCCCAATCAGGCTCTGGCCCTGTCTATTGTCTGGGCCCAGAGAGGGGACTCAGACTGGGGTCAGACTGGGGAGATCCAGCCTGTCTGGACCAGGCTGAATCCCAACCCCCCCGGTCATAACATAAACCTACTGCTTTAGTCCCTAACACCAGCGCTATAGCCCAGAGATACTATGCTACACATTTAATCTTATGTGAAGGCATGCAGTTGAGGTTTCATTAAGTATCTGTGTTTTTTGTTTATTATTTTATTCCATGCACCCACAATGTAAACAATTCATTTTTAAACAATTGCGCAATTATGTCCTTATATTAGTAACAAGAAGTAGCAGCAAATTTGATCTCATGTGAGAATAACTACACCTTTCAAAAACAACAGCTTTATGATGGCTATACTAGTGATCAAGCACAAATTCTATCTAGGTCAAAATATTAATTAAAAACAATATTGTTTATGTGCTAGTGCTACAAAACCAAATTTTCAGTATCATCCCGCATCATTTGGCAAACCAGAGACATTTCCCTAGACAGTTTATCTTGGGAAATGGCCAAAATGGCCAAAATATACTTGTTCAGTAGGTCTTAAGCTTATTTAAATAAGCTGGAACTTTAAGAAATAGATCTTGATTAACAAGTAGGATATCAAAGGCATATTTTGCGCTAATTTCCGAAACCCTGAAATTCATAATTCACTAAAGATATGCATTTTAATTGCAACCAATAAACAAACAGCCCAAAATGTTTAATAAAATCTAACCTTCACTTTTTATTCTTTCAGCAGTAGTTTGCATTACTTAGTAGATCCAGTAATGATGAATCACTTTAGTTATGTTGTTTTATAAGTTACATTGACTTTTAACACATTTTATTGCACTTGTGGTACCAACATAAATGTATGAGTCAACCCAACTTTTCCCAAAACCATGAACGTTTGGCGCCATTGTATTGATACAGTTTTTGGAAGTAACACAATCCATTCTCATATTGATATCTGTGTCTGCCTCAGTCCTGTTTATGCAGGCCCAGTGGAGGTCCCAGATGTATCCGACGCCTGTTATGCAAAATGCTCAGCCTGCCCATTGTCTTGCTAACTAAGTTATCAAGCATCATCATATGAATGAATCTGTGCTGTCTCCCTCTGCTCTGCACACACCATGGGCCACTGTATGATAGACCAACTGACTAGCTTTTCTTTCCAAATAGTATTTGGGCATTTCTGTAGAAATATGAGGGTACCGTTTTTGAAAGCACTTGCTAGTAAATTTCTGTGGGGAGAGTATCTCCATTAAAGCTGCATCAAGTTTGAATCAATTGAAAAGTGTTGTTGTCTTATATTTTTTAAACAAACCTGGACATCAATGTTGAGTGAATGTATGGATTCAATTTTACGCCAGATGCCAATCCTGCGGTAAACAATGACATGCTCATTGTTGGTTAGTTGTGGTGTCTTGCCCGTTGGCACAATAACACTATGCAAGGTGAAGTTCAAACCAGCTACCTTCCAATTGGTGAGTGAAAGCTAAGCCCACTGTATGGCACAGTAAAATACATTTTTATTTTTTGTTACAGAAGTGATTACATTTTAACAAGCTTTCCATTCACATTGCTTCCTGGCCCCAAATAAGACATCGTGCCTCTAACCACAAAACAACATAAGGGCCACAGTTGAATCCAAATGCCATGGGCGTATTCTGTTTTTCTGTTGAAACAAACCGGCAAACTTTGAACTTTCTGCTCCCATGATATGCCGGGGCCTGGGTACTTCCTGGTGGGCTCTGTCTGAACCTGCAGTAGGGGAAGCCTTGGGGAGGGTGATCCACTGGGTTAATCTGTCCGGCAGATGGGGCGGGCAGTGGGTAAGAGAGGCATAAGCAGGGGGCTATAGTGCTGCGACTGTGCTGGGACTGCTTTGGGATGGGCCGAGCCGGATACTGCGACTATGACCTATATTAATAATTCACACAGGATCTCCATGGCGCACGGAGCAGGAGCCCTTAATGATCATTAGCAACGCTAGCCAGGAGCCAGGTTAGCTTCCAACCGAATGCCAAGTTTGAAGATCAGGAACACGAGATAGGAGACGGTGTGCCATCGCTAGCTGTGTCATTTTTCAGCTATTAGCCTATTGTATGTGATTTATCTTGACAGGGGAAACTGGAGCACCAGATGGAATCTCACCCAGACACCAGGAAAACATACTGTACAAAGTTCGTAAATAATTACCCCACGAGGTTGAGAATTTGAACGTGGGACTTGTGATTCTAGTGATTCAAGTGGCAACCCTTTTAGTTTTCCTTCATTGTCCTCCAAATCTAGCAATTGACACCAGCATTGACATCACTGTATTGAATATACACAAAACAGAATATAGTACCTCTTTCAAAAGAAGCTTTGATATGGCCACACTGTGCAGTAGTTCCAGAAAGTGGGCAAGTTGAACACAAATGGCCACTTAAACTCGCAGTCAAATGCTTTTGGTTGGCCTGCATGATACATTTGTCTCCTCGTGTCTCTCTCACTCAAACGCATTAATCTATTATTTCCATGACAACCGATCCAGGAAAAGCATCCACAAGTGACTTCAGCACTTCAAGTTTGATAGCAGTGAAAGGGTACAAAATGTCCTCGTACTAAAACACACTTTACATACTATAACCAAAGCAAGTTTAAAGGTTCGTCTAAGTTAAATGTGCCTATACTTAATTTATTCATATTCTTATGTTTTTATTATTTGACTTTAAAATGAGGTAGGCTAATGTTTGAATGTTTTATTCAGCCTTCCAACTAAAAAAAAAAAAAAAAAAAAAAAAACACCCATGAACATCTCTTAGCCCACAGCTTTTTGATTCCTGAAGGCAGTGCTGTTTTTACTCAAACCTGGTTTACTTTTTAGTTGAAATCTAGTTGTGTTTTGGATCAGATAACTGTATATTATTTGTTTTATTAGGATGCTACTAAAAGAAAACATATAATCGAAAGTACCAACTGTGAAGATTTGGAAATGACTGAAATAAGCCATTACGATTTTCACAGGCTTAATCTCTTTTGGAGTGAGGACTTTTGCATACTAAAAACATTAGCACTGTCAAAAACATGCTTCTGCTTGAAATACTAACACTCTGACCCATATAAAGTCTCTCTTGGCCCCCATGCGCATCCCCAGACTCCTATTTTACCAATGACTGCCTTAAATAATCTCCTAAAAAACGTCCCATCCTTGTTGACAGAGAAAATGCACTACTTAAAGCCGTAATGATTCCTTCCACAAACACGCCGTCCCCTACCAGCGGCTGCTCATTTACCGCAATTATGTTTTCATGAGACCAGAATCCTAATGCGCAGACTTTATGAGTTTTTACTCCTTCCCCGTGATCAATTGCATCCTTGTATTTTTGCGAGAGTAGGCGGCTGGTGGGACATTGCAGGAGTCCCATTTCAGCGACCAAATTGCTTTCCCCCCTCAGTTAATATGTGACTGCATCGGATGTCTGCTCGTCTGGCTAAATGTCTACCAGGCCTAAAGCGAGACAGACATGCCCCCTCAGCTGTTTCTGTCTGCTGGGAGCTCACTGCTGCAGCCACAGCCCCATGGCTACCAGACACTCTTCAGCCAGTATTAGAAATGACAAATCTAATCTCTGAGAACACGTAATAAGGTCATTTATAATTTAGCAAAGTTCATTGGGATTTTTACAAAAGTATCCTTGTTTTACTAGAGGAATCAAGATATATATTTGCTTTTTTAATTTATTGTACTGTTTTATAGTTCAAACATTGTATCAATTCAGTTTACAGGGCAACAGTATCTCAGTTGGTAGAGTATTTGTCCACTGATCTGAAGGTTGATGGTTCGAATCCCTCTCTCAACATGAACATCATTTGATAGAGTGTCAGATCCACTGACCCACAGGTTGACGGTGCGATTCCAACTCCTACTGATGAATGCTGTTGTGTCCTTGGGCAAGACATTTAACCCACCCTGTCCTCAGTGACTGCGTACACCGGTGAATGGGTGGGTTCCTTGATGTAAAGTGGAAAAGTGCTATATAAAAAATTGACCATTTACCATTTAGAGCTTTATCTGAATTTTACTTGGGTTTGTTTGTCTTTCTTGCTTTTTAAGTGTTTAAGTGTTTAGGTATTTTTAAAAAATGTCGGCAAGGCCAGATTAGCCCAAATGTTAGACTAGATTACCTTAAAGAAATAAAGAGACCAAAAACACAATGTTCTCTTTAGTTCACCCAAAATGAATGGCTTGCTTCTCCTGTTATTGAAAAATAAATTAGACATTTCTATCAAGTTAAATTGTGGCAAACGAATCGCATCAAAAGAGTGAAAACGCACCATGATCTTGACCCCTGTTTTTGAAATGAAAGAAGCTATCATGGCACGTTTTAGAGATGACTGAGATAATAGCACATGTGTCTATTGGCAAGTGTGGTCTATGTGTGGGTGAGGCTAAGTTCTTGATTTTTGTAGTTAGACTCTGTACTCTTTGTGTCACCCAAAATTCAGTCAGGAGCTTCTTTCATTTTTTTTCTTTCAGCAATGTTCGCCTTGAGCTGAACTCCCCAAATGGTTCGACAAAGACAGAAAAAGTACGGAGGAGGTGGCGTGGGAGGGACGAGGGAGTGCGAGGGAGAGACGTGACAACAGAAGAAAGAGGAAGATTGTGTTTAGTCCACTCCGGGACATACAGTTTCCTCATTATAAGGCTGTGTTTTTAGCCAAGGCGTCATATGGCGACATTTGGTCTATGGCCTGACTTGTGCCAGTGCTATAGGGGTGTAAAGGTTGCCAATAAGCCCAGACTGAGGCCCACCTACTTTTGCATAGGAGTTGGGTCACCACCATTAGTGACAGTTTGTGGTTTTTGGAACATACATTGACGCGAATGAGCCAAACCCAAGGGCTGTAGCCTTCAAATATGGATATCTTTAAGGATGGTAATTTAGTGAATTTAAGTTATATTCTAAACGGTGTTGGAATAATAGATTTTTTTTAACAGTGCCATAACAACTGACCAGGTTAAGACTGACTTCGCTCTCCCAATAATGCCGCCTTATTTTGCGGCTCAGGCATTTTTCTGTTTTCTTGACGTTTTAATATCGCGACATAAAAATATCCCTTAAGCAAATTCTTAACTCCATATGCAGGATTAACAAGACTATTATCGCAGCGTTAAGGTCTTTGATGACTTTCTTTCATTTATGTTGGTTGCCAAAATACATAAATTGTAAAGCTATAAAATTTTACAGTGTAACTTTTGGTGATTGGTTCTGCTTCATCAGTCAGCAAAAAGTAGTTTGCTGTTGGCTTGTAAGTGCTTCATATCATACCAGAATATGCTTACCACAGTATAGGAATCTATAGATTAACTGTTGCAATCTTATCCTTAGGGATGAGTGGGCAGGGCTGCGTTACACCAATCTCTTCAGAGCTACAGTCATTTATGTATTAAATTGCTTTTGAAATAACACTTGCAGACAGTTTTTAGTCAATATAATCTACAACGTGGCCTGACACAAAAAAAAGTAAAACAAACGTTAAGCCAGTAATCCAAATGTATTAAATAGTCAAGTTTTAAGTGCTTTGCTTGTGGAGTTTGATCGTAGCCATGCAAAAAACTCAAGGTGAAGTCAGTTGTATTTCTTCCAGATTATCAAAAACATTTTTACGTGACAGAATCTCTTGTATCTCTTGTATGAGTAAACTCTCAGTGAATGATGTCATTATTATATTGTATTATATAGCAGTCCTTTGTGAGAGCACCATTCATCTTGACCCTGAGATGTTGTGATGCTTTACTTAGTTTTACAAAACTACTGTATTGACATTTTTGTAGGCAATTTTTGTTTTTCACCTTCCTGAACTCTTGTATTTTGACCTAATACATATTTGACCTCTCTGTAATTCAAGTTTTGATCCTCTTTGATGATTCTAGTTTTTGACCCTTCAAGGCTGCTATAGTTTGAGTTTTGTCTTGTTTGCGCTCTTTGATGAAGACTATTCTAATTTGAGCACCCTTAAAAATGTCTCAAATATTTTAGAGTCAGCCTAAAACATCCCTCCATCTCTAAGCCACTCGCTCCTCCTCTCACCTGCCTTACTTGTATTTTTACCTCGTCCTTCATCTGTGTCTTCATGTTGTCGGGAGCTGTTGCTCAGCACTGCGCCGAAGTTCAGCCCGCGGTCACAAGCTTTGCAACGGCAAATGAAAAAAACAAAAAAAACTTTTGATAGGACTTCTTCCACCCCTCCGAGAACTTGCTTTATCTCAATTTCCCCCCCTTACTTTTCTATCCTCTCTGACGCTGCTTCCTTTTCAATCACACCCTTGCACTTGTCTTTATCTGTCCTTTTTGTCTCTCTCTTCCTTCCCTTTCTGTCTCTGTCTCCTTACTGCTGCCTAATCCTAGCTGCCAGGCATAGCTTCATGGTTGTTAAGCATCTCAGCCCGAAAAGAGAGGCGAATGGGTGGGTGCGGAGCAGGAGAGAGAGTGAGGAAGGGAGGAGGCGAGATGTGGTGATACTGGGATGGGGAGGGGGGCATAGTCATTCGCCGAAGCCCACTGAACAACTTGAGCGTGGTTGCCTTGCTCCGTTGCCTCGGCACAATGACACCACATGTGGAGGGCATGTTTACAGCCCGCCGCAGTCTACAGCGGAGGCAGCCAGGAAAGTAGGAGGGAAGGAGGTAGGAGAGAGAGGAGGTGGGATAAGTCATGAATTACATTTTTGGATGTAAAATTTTGGACACAGATGAAGAGAAGGTGAGGTGAATCGAGAAATATTGGTGGAATTGGCAAGGTAACTGCACAATTTTGGTTTGGATGGGACTTCAGAGAATTCCCATTGTATAATTTGATCCAAATGAAAAGACCCATTATTAGGGATGCACTGATCATTTTCTGTTCTGATACTGATATCGATACTTTGACGTTAAGTATCTGCTGATACCCAATATTAACCAATACCAGTGCAGGGACAGAAAATGGCACTTAACTTCCTTAAAGACGGTTAATTTATTACACAACAGATCCAATTGTGTTATGCAACTGTTAATTATC